>VMBQ01002727.1:427754-443959 GCA_007657795.1 Dreissena rostriformis
TGTTTGTTTGTTTGCGTCAAACTTTAACATTGGCCATAACTTTTGCAATATTGAAGATAGCAACTTGATATTTGGCATGCATGTGTATCTCAAGGAGCTGCACATTTTGAGTGGTGAAAGGTCAAGGTCATCCTTCAAGGTCAAAGGTCTTTTTTTTTTTTTCAAAGCGGCGCAGTAGGGGGCATTGTGTTTCTGACAAACACATCTATTGTTTTTCTTTCTTTTCTTTTTGGAAAGTTTATAAATGACCACACACCCACACTATACACACCTCTCCACCCCCACCCCTCCCCCATTTTTGATTGAAGTATTGTGATAGGTCCTTTCACCTCTAAAAAGCAAAAATAGATGAGCAGTCTGCACCCGCTAGGCGGTGCTCTTGTTTAAATATTTTTTCATAGCGGCGCAGTAGGGGGCATTGTGTTTCTGACAAACACATCTCTTGTTTGTTTTTAGATCTGTGTGTGTACGGAAATACGTATCTTTAGATATGTTAATATCTCAAATTATGCGTACTGACGAAATATGATAACAAAAACATAAGAACAGAGCATCTATACGATCAATGAAGACGTTCGGTAATAGACTCACATTAGAATTAATGTGAGGCTATTTCCGACTAACCTGTTAAACTCTTTAGAGTCATGTCAAAGTGAAATAAGTGCAGTAGAACCTGAAGTTGTACATGTTTATCATCAAATAAATACAAGTTACGAAGACAGACATTATTTTCTAAGACTATGGGATCTTAGGCATTAACATCAAAAAATAATAAATAACGTAACTTTCTTACCTAGAAATTAGCGCTGTTGCAAAAATGCAGTTTTTTTAAACTAACGATATCAATATCTGCCCGCGCTGGCTATGATAGCGAAGGGAAAATGATAGTGAAGATTACTGATGACGTCATATACAATTCAGTGTAAACGTCATGTGTTTACTTTTAGGTTTAAATAAATGTTCGGTAATACCTGCATGTTCGGAAATACCCGACCCCGCTCTAGATTAATAGCCTTATGTTGTCAAACAAAAGCCATGCTACAACACTATATTGATGAAACTTGGTCAAAACATGTGCTCTAATGATACTTCAGCCAAGTTCAGAAATAAAAATTAATATAACTAGAAATTTAATATTTATGTTTCATAAAGTACTTTTATTATTCTTAACTTCTCAGAATAGTTGAGTTCCTTCAGTTCTCAGTTGAGCACCTTAGAGCCCATGGTCCTCTTGTTCAAATTCATGATGGTGGACAATGCAAATGATATTTTTATTTCATGACATCATTACTGTTATAAACCACGATACCACTACCGTATAGGGTGGTACGCCTTGTCCTGCATAATGGTTTGCTTTAGCCCGGTATTCTTTGGCAATGATACTTGTTTTCTGGCACGCAAAGATTCTCATGAAAAGAGTTGTGTACTGCATGTGCCTCATTGTCAGTGCTTCCATACTAGAATGGACTGACTTTAACACAGAAATATTGCATGTCCTATGAAATTGTATTGATTTGTTTAATAATTTGTCAATTTATGATAGTTGAAAATACATTATTTTTCTTTAAAGAGAAAAATGTTCAAACAATTAAATAATCTGTGTAAAGTAAATTTAGAGTAAACTGAAATAAATGTATTTTATTTTACAGTTTAATCAAAATATAATCTCAATAAAATTTGTTCAGCTGTCTTCATGGTTTATTTTGTTTTATTGTACACAATTGTTGTATAATAATTGGCCTTCATATGGTAAGAAGGCAACATAAAAAAGCTTACGTCTTATATTGTTTAGATGCCGATGTTTTCTCTGATATCTACTGGACATCTGCGATTCGTTTGTCTGAGTACACTGGTTATCGTTCTGTTTCACTGCTGTCATACAACATCCCGCATCAGACAAGTCAAGTGACCTTCACCTTTGAAGCTAAATCATCTGGCAGTTCATGTACCTTCAAGGAAGTTTATGTGTAAGTATCAGTATTTTCCCGTGAGCATTTCAGCACAGTGGCAAATCGGCAGTCTTTTACGTATAATTTGATGTAGAAGTATAAAATAGAAGAACATTGTGTTACAATGAATAGTAACAGGAATGTTTACGTTTAAGCTTGATAAATATATGCATCTTAATAGAACATTGATGCAGATCATGCGCATTAAAATAGCCACAGACACTAAATTAATTACTTAAATTTAACTGCAGATGATACATGAAAAACTCCCCTTAACTGAAAATTATCAGAGCTCTGATAAAATGGTAGTATCTTTGGGTCATCTGCTGTTTATATGGGAAATTATATAGAATCATTATCTACTTTCATGACTTAAATTTTGCAAAAAGTTTCACTAATATAAATCCATGTGTTTGATGTTTTCTGCTTTCAGCTAATTTCCTTTCTTCCAATGTCTAACTTATTTTACAAAAAGTTAATATTAGCTTTGCTGTATCTACATGTATCTACAAATGAAGAGTTTAATGGAACCCTGTAAGAGGGGTAGGGCATTTTCCTCCCCTGAGGTGGTTCTTAAATTACACCCATGAAATCTAGTTTAGTTAATGTATTAACTGAATTACCACATATCCAAATCAACAAGATTGCATGACCCTTATTTTTTTTTTTTTTATTTGTATGGACCACTTTTACAATAGTGTGTCAGTGAAAACAATTCTATTATTGCAAACTCTGTATTTTTCAGTTATTTTCAACATGGCAGTTATCCGCTTGTCACACCATACAATGAAACATTCCCGGACAAATTCTTCACCAACAGGACGTCAGATTTCCACATTAAAATCCAGAAAGATGCTCAAGCTGTCTCCTATATGCTGAATGCCCCTGACCCAGGGACCTGGTACTTTGCAGCGTTCTTACCAAAACATGATGATGGAAAAATAGAACAAAAGGTAAACAGAATACAGTATATCTTCCTTATGTCAAGCATTAAAAGGACTTGTTATAAGTTTGGTAAAAAGACAATTTTCCATTTGTCATGGATTCCATTTTTTTTAAATATGTAAATCTGTTAAAAGTCCATTTAAAAACTCAAAAAAACCTACTTAAATAAGAAATTGCTACCTTAAACTAGAGCATAAACACTCAATAACTCAAGCGCATAGCAGTCCCTAATTCTATCCGAAATTGAAATTTACCGTCCATAATTCAAGGAAGTTATTCACACCTGAGTGTAAGGATTCTCTGACAGGGGTTAATCACGTGTGCTGTTGAATGGATTAAGGAGCTGTTTTTTTTCATTAGAAGACTTTTATCAACCTTTAATTGATATAGTCTTACTTGTATCAACTTTACAATTCTAACTATTGGTACATTCAATTTCATTAAAATAAAGAAAATGTTTAATTTTTAGCAGCTGTTTGTATTGCACTGCCACTGATACCTTTTTATAAACATGTTTTAATTATAATTGACGAGTGTTAAGTATTTTTGTCAGGAACTTATTATTACTTGAATAGTGAATAATTTTAGTGAATGTTTTCAACTAATCCATAATATAGACATCTCGATAACTCGAGATTTATCTGATTTATTTCCTTATCTGAGGATACCCAAATTGTAAAAAGTAATCCAAAAAGATCACAGGATGTTTTTTATGTAGGTTCCAATATTTGACTTTCATTTTTGATGAAAGTACAGAATCCGGATAGTGCCATCTATAATCTCACCTTTCTTTCATCAAGGGCGACACACGATACATGATATTTTGCGCAACAGTCGCGTCAACGCACGATATTTTGCGCGACAGTCGCGGCGATGCACGATATTTTGCGTGACAGTCGCACTTTGAACACGACCTTCGCCCTTTTAGAACGTGACCGTTGCCCTTTTATATGCTATATCTCGTCCTTTGAACACGACCGTCGCCCTTTGAACATGACCGTCACCCTTTTAGATATCGCATATAAAAGGGCGACAGTCGCGTTCATAAAGGGCGACGGTCGTGTTCAAAGGGCGAGATATCGCATATAAAAGGGCGACTGTCGCGTTCTAAAAGGGCGACAGTCGTGTTCAAAGGGCGACAGGTGTGTTCAAAGGGAGAGATATCGCATATAAAAGTGTGACGGTCGCGTTCATAAAGGGCGACGGTCGTGTTCAAAAGGGGACGGTCGTGTTCAAAGGGTGAGATATCGCATATAAAAGGGCGACTGTCGCATAAGGGCGTTATTTCGTGTTAAATGTATCGTGCGTCACCGCGACTGTCGTGCAAAATATCGTGTGTCGACGCGACTGTCGCGCAAAATATCGTGTATCGTGTGTCGCCCTTGATAAAAGAAAGGCGAGATTATAGATGGCACTATCCGGATTCCGTATGAAACACAAGTATAGGTAAAAAAAAATAATGAAAAAGCTGTTGTAGTGTTCACTTACTAAGTATTCAGATTTACAATTCTTTTTTTTTTAAACAACACTTATTCAAATGTACTGTATCAATACCATTCTCAAAGTTTTTTAATCATGGAGGAAAAATGCTGCTTTATTATGTCATTTGCATATTTTTAATGCAAAATTAATATAAAAAAATCTGTGAAAGATTGGTAAATCTTGCAGGCACACCTGGTATGATTTCAGCATGGTGATGTAAACACAAAAAACTAAGTAAATGTTAAATCAGGAAATCTTGTTGCATAGAGAAAGAGCAAATTTAACGTACCTCAAGGTATTTTTAAAATTGAAGTAAAATGTATTATTGAATACAATAATTTTGAATCACATCTGTTAATAATTTGTCTGCTTGTGTTGTTTTTTCAAGACATTTTATTACTTTTATATGTAGTGTTCTGACTTTTCCATTTAAATGATGAATTACATAATTAGGCCAAAGACTAAGAATAATGCAAACACATCTGCCCTGCATTCTGAAATAAAATTAAATAAAAAAAGTTTTGATTGGTTCACATAATCATTGGCTAAATGCATGCATATTGCATTTTAGGGTATCGGTAAATCCTGCCTCTATGGCATGGTGATAGTGGTGCAAGCCACAGGTCTGGACAATGTACAAGTCCTGCCCATGGAAACCACCCACAGGGTGACGCTCACCAATGACCTACAAAAGGTCCTATACAGGTAAACACATATAGTGCAGCTGTGCTTTTATATTTTTTGGAATGCTTAGGATCTGTATAAATACTAGGAGTAAATACAAAATTGTCTGCATTGATTCTACATTAGGATTTACATTGGTACATTGTCTTTTTAATATGTGCTTGATTAATTGAGCCTCTGCGAAAACCAGACTTAATGCATATGACTTAAAGGGACTTGTTTACAGATTTTGGCATGTTTTGAAGTTTGTCATCGAATGCTTTAAATTGATAAAAAATAAACATCAGAACTAAAGAGCTACAAAATAAAAACAGGAATAAAATTTAAAAAAGAAAAAAAGGTAACCACACGAGGGCTCGAACCACTGACCCATGGAGTAAAAGCCAAGCGCCGAAACCACTTGGCCATCCGTCTTCACGTGTGTATGTGTGTAATTCAGAGTTTATGTTCGGGTCGTCGTTGAGTCTTTACGACTACATTATGTGCGGACCTGATCATCCGTCTTCACATGGGTTGCCATTTATTTTATACTTTGTATAACTATCCATGTGTTGTTACAAAATATAACGATAACACAAGAAATTGAAATTTGAAGATCGCTTCGCGTCTGAGACGCTTTATAATTTTATCAATTTCTAACGATGATTTTTCATAAACGAAAGTGTATTTTTAGTATAAGTCTGCAGCATTAGTGTTATTTGCACACTGATGTACATTGTTCATTTATTTCTAGAATCTGTGACAAAAAGTTGAAAAATTCTCATTTTGATAAACTGTGAACAAGTCCCTTTAAGTGTCGTACCAGATTAACATGTGCACACTTTACACACATGTATTAAGCCCAGTTTTCCCATGACACTTCTTAATGAATGAGTGGACCACTGGATCTTATCTAAAATGTCAAACCCCAATGTTGAGATGTAGATGCAATAGTTTTAGATGCTCTGCCTTGTCATTTATTGACATAAATGTATATTTATTCCAGACAGAGATGTTAATGTTATGTCAATTTTATTTTGGATCAGATTGTTTGAAGAACCAAGGGTCCTAGATATTTTCTTTGTGCTGACTGAACAACTTGGGGTCTGAGAGTCATGTTACTGTTAATTTGGCCATCATGCATTATTTAAGGGCAAAATTGACACCTCAATGTTTATTTCTACGCTGTTTGTCTTTTAAAAGACATTGCATGTTAATGTTCATTTCTCCATTTCCCAGGTATGCATTGCCAACAAGTACAGTAGAGTACAAGGTCAAAATTAGCAACTGTTCCGCGAAGATGCTGCCAGAAAAATCTGTATTGAAACCAACTTCCCCATCTGTGAATTCCTCAGCATCAGCCAAAGATCAGTCATCAGAACCTTCTAAACCGGAACAGACTTCCCCACCAGTGCATCAGGCAAACATATCGGAACATATGGGGGCTCTTGACTTTCAAAATTTCAGCAATTCCAATAATTCTAATTCCTCAACAGTGCAATCAAATGGATCAGATTCTAAAAATTCCAAATATAATCAAGATATTCAAACCCTGACCTTGCAGTCTGCTTCGTCGACTCTGAAACCCAGCATGATAACGAATTCAGCAACTTTAATCAATGAAATGTGCCCAGTTATTGCTGTGATGCGATCGAGTGCTCTGCCAAACATGCAATCTGCAACAATGTCAGACTGTGGTAACCGGACAGAGTGTGAAAAAAGACTCCTTTCTCCAACCATCGATGGTTGGACGTACGTAACTATAGCGATAGATGACAGTTATAATGTGTCAGAGATTTCATTTGACCTATCATTTGAAACAAAAGGTAAAAGCCTAAAATATATTGTGAATTTAAAATATTAGCCTAACAACGATTTTTTGTATGTTTTCATTATGAAAAAAAGAAAATCCATTAAAAATAGTTTTGCCTTTGCACTTTTGTTACTATTTATAATATCACATAACCAGAACTTAAAAATACACCATATGATATGAATATCAATTTCTGAGCAAAAAATTATCACCTCATATTGGCTTGAGTGTGTGTGTGTGTTTGAGACATCTAAGAATCTTTTCCTTCCAGAATGTGAGTCCCTGAAAATCTTTATTCCAAGGACCATATTTCATCCTGAAAACAAAAACAGGACCATTTTGAGACCGGCTCAGGATAAGTGTATCAGAATGACCTCCCTTGGGCGCTTTGTTTGGGAAGAACGGACGTTCAATATCACCTACGTTCTTAACGACAATACGCCGTTTCCCAACCCACTGCCATTGCGCAATCTGGTTATAGAGGACCATGTGGTCATGGTGACAAGTTTTACTGTGCAGTCACCAGCAGACCTTGGAGGAACTCTCATGCTGCGTTCTGCTCTAAATCTTCAGGCATTTACTGTAACTATGGCAATAGTTTATGTTGTTGTCTTATCTATGATTATGTTACTTTTTATTAGACTAAGCTATTCACATTCAGAAACTGAAACAATGTTTCCTTAAAATGTATTTTATATAAAGTACATGTGTTATTTACTTGTTAATCATACTTTTAGTTATGTCAGTGATTTTTCACCATTAAAAGTGGATTTTATGGCAAAAGAGGAATTTTAAAAGACAATAATGATAACATTTTTATATTGTACATAAACAATATTAAAAAAATAATAAATTGATCTGTGCCAAATGTGTACTAAGATTATGTAAAAGCATGTGCTGTTTAAATTGGTCTGGTAAAAATTGTTGGAATTATTTAGAAAAAGTATTTGATCCAATTTGTATGAATTAAAAAAGGTTTACAATAAGTTCAAAACAAGATGATTTTTAAGGTTAACATAAGAAAAAATACATTGTTTTTTTTAAGCTTCACAATGTGGTGGAATTTACATCCCAAAAGTGGGCGTTAACACTGCTGCAGACCACATAAAGAATACACTGGCTTCTAAAGTCTTTTAAAGTGTACAAATGACACAAATATCTTGACTATTACCAAAACGATTACCGGTAGTATGAAAAACTTTTAACCAACATTACATGTATTGCATATTCACCTTATAAATATAAGCATGCCGTCTTCAATATTAGACAACAAACATAACCATGTATTTATATTGTAGATTAAGAACCAGACGGTCACTGTCTATATTTGTTTGATGAGGAATGCCCTACCAGGCGGTGAGACAGTCCGCTCCTGCCAGAATGGTATCCTGATGGTTCTGAATGCCACAGCCCCTGAAGACACAGTCTATATTCCGTATCCTGAGCCAGGCACTTGGTTCCTGAGCTTCAACAGTGAATGCTTCAGTAACGATACACAGTAAGTGACTCGAATTCTGGTGATATTCTTATTGAAACTATTTTTCTGTTTATTTTTAACCATTGTTTGCAGCTTAAACATTTATAGAATATGGATTTCAAATGGATTTTAATTAACATCTTTCCATTGATTTTTATTTAATATTTTGTACAAAAAATGAGAACCAAGATACATTCAACCCTTGGATAAAAAAACTTGTCAAAGGTTATTAGTTTTTATCCCAAGCTTGTACACGAAAGTGTGACCTTTGCATGGATACAAACATATTTATGACATTATTTGTTTAACAAACACATGACCATTTTGATATAACCTCACCTTTTGTCAATAACATTGTAAAGTCTCGTATTTTATTTGATGCTGATGTTTTTTCAAGAGTGCCGGCCACTTGTTCCATGCTACCGATGGTGGGTGTAGATCTGGTTATATCTGGTTGCGTGGAAGGCCAGTGTGGAGACTACGGGGTCTGCCAAGACTATATCAGCGGTGTGCACGTGTTCAGCTCGTGCAACTGTTATGCAGGTAGGCTACAGTCCACTCCCACATGTGTTGTTATTTAGTGAAGTTGTAATTGTAAAAAACCGTTTAACTGGATGGTAATAAAGCGGTTAATTATGGAGAAATGTTTTTCCATGCTAAGTGATGTTTAAATGTATACAAATATAACCAATAACTTGGTAACATTTGCAACATGTGTTGAGCCTTGTGTATAGAAGCTATTGTTAAAACATAATACAACTTAATAAGTGTCTTACAGTCCTTAGCCTTATGTGAGACAACCGGATTGAAAGTCAGATGTGCCCTTGTTAAGGGACTAGAACTGGAAAAAATGATGGCATGCACAAGTGTAATCTTTTAGCAAGTTCCAAAGAGTCAGATATCTTTGTCAGTCAGACACATACTGCATAGTCTGAAACATGTCTATATGAATAGTATCATTAAGGTTAAAAAATATACTCTATCAAGACAAGATAAATTTATGAAACGGAGTTAAATACACATAGCCTAGGTATATAATGATTTGTTTGCCACCTGTTTCAACATGTTTAATTCTTTATGTGTTTAAGTTCACAAAATGACATTGTCCATGAGCAATATCTCATACGTATACATGTATATTACATTATTTTATTTGCACTGAAGATTTTGTCACCTGTTGGCAAATAAATCATTTCATATCTATGCAATGTTAAGATTCTTGTTTCTTATCAATAAAATCGCACTCCCTATCCCCAGGTTGGCGTGGTTACGGTTGCACTGACGGGACTGAGGGGCGCACTCGGGGGGAGGAGCTTGTTGCCATGCTTCTGCTCACCCTTAGCAACCTGTTTTTCCTTCCGTCCATAGTGCTGGCGCTGTACCGGAGATACTTCGTGGAGGCCCTTGTTTACACCTTCACCATGTTCTTCTCTACGGTACCAGTCTTGAACATAACCCACTCGACCGACGACCGAGTCGATTGATTTTTGCGTCGGTCGAGTGAAAATTCCAAGCCGGTAGCCCGATCGGACGAGTGCTTTTTTTCGTGTCCGAACTTAGTAACATGTATGAAATAGCTTCCTATAGTTATAGCTTCCTCGGCATTCCGGAAATTTTCGCTCGGTACCGATTGTGGCAGGTATTTTATTTATTGATTTTTGATTGGCTGGTGATGGCGCGGACATGAACGGTAACTGACGAAAAATCCTCGCTACTTTCCGAAAATCTTACAATGTCCGCCATCTAAAAATATTTTAAGCGATCGATTTGCAAAGTAAAGCACTGCACTATCTGCTTAGCATATTGTAAAGCAATATGCTAACAAAATTATCTATTTATTACGTATTTGCTAGGAAACTTGTTTTCATTGTCTGAAATTAAACGATATGCACATTTTATTTCATGTGCAAAACACGTACATCTTTCGGACATTCTTTTTTCGGATACAGTATTTTTCGTCGATTTTAATTATTTTTTTTTTTTATTTTCGACGTTCTTTATAACATTTTCTATACAATGACGAATACACATGCGGTGATACGAATGGTCTGGTTTATACTATTTTGCATTGTATCCTCGAGTCACCAGTTTTGGTTGATGTGTAACAAATAGTTGACAAGATCAGATTTAAGAATAAATATTAACCAGTAATTGCAAATAGAAAGACTAAAAAAAGTACAATAAGTTAGGGCTGGGGGGAGCTCTGCCCTTTATCGTGGTTGGGGACATGCGGCCCCAGACCCTCAGTCTTATTTTCCGGATATCACATTTGACACCCCTGCTATAGAAGCTTATTCAGAACTGAATCGGTAATCTCCATTGGGCACTCATTGAGTAGATGCTTATTGAACACTCTTTAACTAGTATTATTACTGGATGGAGTGGGTTAGGTCCAAGACTGACATAGTTACAAATGTTAACAGAATTATAACTTTAATTCGGGCTAGTTAAAATTGATTCGGGCTAGTGAAATTTCCAAGCTGGTAGCCCGATCGGGCTAGTGCCTCAAAAAAAATAATGCAAAGACTGCGGTACTATATGCAGAGGTTTCATTTAAAATTGGGAGGCATTAAATCACCCTGCCTTTTTTACCAAAATATTTAGCAACACCCGGGTAATTTTTGAAGCTTTAGTCAAAATTATCTTTTTCTTCTTTTTGAAAATCACCCACCTACTTTAAACTTTATGCAGCTCCTGATGTATGACATGTTTAAAAAATCATTTTTAGCAACTGAACAATATTTTACAGGCCGGTTGAATAGGATTAACACACAACATACTTGGGCATAAACATCACATTATACATCACATACTTGAGAATACAATTTCTGGACTATAGTGATTTGTCTGAGAAAAGAGAATCATTATAATAAAGGAAACTTATAGTGAATTAATTAAAAAAACAAAACAACGTTAAATTACATAAATACTCTGCAAATATAATAGTTTATAAAAATGGACTATCTATCTAATCTACACACACACATACTTAATTTATTTTATTATAAATAAGAAAAATTGAAACATTTACTTATTGAAATGTCTTTCAGTTCTACCATGCCTGCGACACTAGCGACATTGTCTACTACTGCATGCTGAAGTACGACATTCTCAGCTTCGCTGACTTTCTCGGCTCGATAAGCTCATTCTGGGTGACCATGTTGGTGATGGCCAAGATTCCCAGGAGCGTGCGAAGCTTTGCCCAGACCCTTGGGGTGCTACTGGTTGCCGTGGGGACGGAGTACGACAGACACGGGCTCCTTGTGTTTGCCATTCCTTCAGGACTGGCAGCTGTTGTCATGTTCGGATCATGGGTAAAAAGTAGTCACTGTTGTGCCACAGTATGCTGTGTTAAGTAAGAAGGAATGATTTAAATGTGCATTTCCATGGCAACTTTTATTTAAACTCCTGGCTGGTACTGCTCCTTTTTCAAAAGTGTAACTTTTGACTGTAGGACATTCCTCCAAGTTTTATTTTGAAAACTTATATGTGATATTAAATCACTAAATAACAAACTCTTAAGTATAGAACAATGTTTTTTTGACCTTTGTCATCTATTGCTTTATATAGCTTAAGACATGCTTATCATAAAAAAACAGTTTGAACTGCAGTATCATTTGTATTACCCTAATCAACAATATGTTATTGCATTATTGACTAAACAACATTTTGGCCATTATCACATATTGAATTCATGTGCAGTAAGTATTGTGAGATTATAAAAATACCAAAAGGATGTAAATTGTCATGTGTGTTTGCAGATATTCCAGTGTCGCAGACAGAGGCAGCTGTATCCCACCAGGCGATACTACCTGATCCAGCTGCTGCCAGGGGTGCTGCTGGCTATGACGGGATTGGTCCTTTTTGCGTTCGTCGAGACGCAGAACAACTACAAATACGTCCACAGCTGCTGGCATATGTGTATGTCTTTATCCATCGTGTTTCTTCTCCCACAGCGACAGAAAAATAAAGGTATAAGTCTAGACGTGAGCTTGCATGCTGTGGATGCTAGCACAACTACTAACACTAACAGGGGCTCGAGGATTGTTATGAATGCGTACTCCGGCTTGTCTAATGGTCATGTGGCCTATGATATTGACGGGCAAGGAGAAAGTAACCCCGTTTATGATGCACATGATTAACTTCCACTGTACTTGATTGTTTGGCATAGATTTTTATGAAGTAAAAGCCTTGTTTTGCTTCCGGATTCAGTATTTAACCAGGTTTTCACTGACATTTTATATTCAATTTTTTGTGTGGGGTATTGCGGGCAGGGGGCTTCAAAAGGTTCTTTCTGGTTGAAATTTTTAGTTTGATTTGACCAATCTAAAGATATTTGGGGTTATTTGAGTCAAAGTCAAGTTACTTAAAATAACTTTAATTTGGATGGAAATAATGTACCAAATATTTGTGTGTAGGTAGCTTACATAAATATCTAGCTTGGGATTGCATTTGGAACCAGTTGGGTTGGTCAAGGTCACTGTTACTTAAAATAGAAAAACAGCCCAAAGTTGTTTCTGGTCAATAACTTGACTTTGCATTGACCAGTCGTGATGAAACTTGATTTAGCAACCTTGCTACTTTGGATTGTTTTTTGGGCAGGTCAAATAAAGGTCAAGGTAAGAAATGAAAAACATGGTTTACTCAATATATAGCTTGAGTTTAGAGTAAGGTAATGTACTGGATTTATGTAAAGGTAGATTACATGCTGACTTAGCTTGGGATTGTATTTGGAACCTGTCAGGTCAAGGTCAAGACTATAAAAAATATTTAAAAAAAAGGTTTCTGGTGAATATCTTGAATATGGATGGAGGTATTGGTCTTAAATTTTGTATGTTGGTAGCTTACATGTAGCTTACATGTAGACCTAGCTTTGGATTGCATTTGGGACTAGTTGATTAAAGGTCAAGGTCACCATTATTTAAAATATAAAAACAGTTTTTAACTTAATAACTTGAATGTGGAGGGAATTTGTGTTGGTTCCTCACATACTGATTTAGCTTGTTTTGCTTTCTTGTGCTTGCACTTCTGCATAAATGTTTGGGTAAAAAAAAACAACACACTTTTATGCAGTATGAAAAAATATATAATGGTTAGCAACAATAATATCATTGCTGTATATAAAAAATCTAAGGATGAGGCGGTGTTGTTTGTTTACATTGTTTAGCTCTCTGTTTCATCAAATGTCAACACATCAAAATTCAATCTTTTGTGCAAATATATTTATGCCAGCAGAAAGTTGAATAGATTTATTATAATATAAAAGATTCAGTTCATAGTAACATGAGTTTGAATGGAGGTATTAATTGTTTTATTTTTGGTTATAAAGAGTATTTTGAGTGATGAAGAAAGTGAAATATTACAGTTTGTGTGTAGGTAGCTTATATGCATACCTAGCTTGGTATTTCACAATTATTATATGAATATCTAAAATGTTGAAAATCTGGTTTCATGCAATGTTTCTTGTTTACATTTATGAACTAGTTTTATTGCAATACATATTGTAGTCTGAGAAAATTGAACTAGAATTATGATAATATTTATATGACTTTTGCATTGAAGAGATTAAATATGATATTTTACTAGCATATGCATAATAATTTAAGAAAGTGTTTTACAAATGTAGCGGTACACACTCAGAATGTGAGGAGAATTGAATGAATCACAATTAAATTACTATTTGTCAGTTCAGTAAAGTATTACTTTGTTTGATGTTTGAATGAAAATAATCTCTCTTTGATAGCATCATGATTTTAGCTGAGAATATCATAGGAATCCTTGAATTCTCTTATTATACTGTTCATTCGCATACTAAAGCTTGTTATGCCCCTGGCATTCTGGTGCAGGAGGCTTATAGTGATTGTCCGGTCCATCAGACAACAGGCGTTCATGTAGCTAGATCATTTACGAGTTGTAGACCCGGTCATAAAGATGAGATTTAAAGAAAGAGGTGTGTTATAGTCAATTCATAATTAAACACTGTACATTAATCAGGTCATGTGACTATAAATCATACAGGTAGATTATAAATGTAAACAAATGTTTGACAGAAAGCAGTTTTGCAATCAGTAGTTTTTATTATAGATCATATTTAAATTGATCTTTCTATTGAAAGAATTGTTCGAACTGCAACCCTCTTAGCCTTTTTGGGACATTCATTTGTTGATTTTTCACACAAAATTGTAGGCCCATGCTTACAAGGCCTACATGTAGCTATGCCACTGCATCAATCTGTCCATCTGTCTGTCCTGTCATTTTTCCATCCATGGTTTAGTAGATATTACCTTTTCATCTAACACCAACTATGTTGTTTATTACCATTAACCTCAATCCACTCATATCAGACTTATGCATTGATCTACTATGAAGAAAGAATAATTCAAAATGGTTTTAAAATCCTATTTCAAAGTTAACTGGATGTTACTGTTTGTTTAGCAGCAACACTTGAATATTTACACTTTTGTCATTGATAACCAATCCCAATTCCCTCATATTACTCAGCATTAGGCATTAGGGCTTTAAATAGTAAATAATTAGAATGGGCTGAAATTCACCAATGGAGGGCAGGTGTGTACATCAAATCTAATGTAATGTTTTTATTACCTACTTGCAGGAAATGCTAGTGTTTTTGAGAATGGTATGTAGCCTCACTGGGCAAGAATGCTTATATGTTTGTTTACACCGTATATAACTTAGCATGTAGAATTAACACTGCACATTTATACCATGTTAATGCTCTCCTTGTTTTGCTTGCAATTAACATTGTAGATAGCTTTTTCTCACACCTTGTTTCCACTGTGTAACCAAACCTTTAATAATAGTTTTAACTTAATTATGTATATGATCGGGTGAATTTTATTGATTGGGCAATATTTTCTTTCTTTGATCACAGTGATTTTTTTTGCCCAAAACTACAGCCTCTTATAGCTTGTAAGAGGCTGTAATTTTTCCCAATTGCAAAAAGTAATAGAGGATATTTGTTCATGTCAGTGTTAGATCGTTTGTTATTTCACGAGTGATCATAGAAAATATTATTTTTCTATGATCACGAGTGAAATAACCAAACGATCTTACACTGACATGAACAAATTTTCTGTTTCTTTTATGCCCCTTATTCAAGAAAATAATTAATAATAATTTCCCTTTCTCTGAAAAGTGACCCTTTCTCCCGTGGCGTGCCTCAAAACATTGAAATGACGTCATTTTGTTGACGAAATGATGTCATTTTTTTTACAAAATGACATCATTATTCCAGGGAAATTCTTCAGGTGAACTCTTTTACAATGTAAATAAACAGTAAAAAAAAGCATACAATTGAAAGAAAATTTGTTGGATTCGGTGGAATATCAATTTTATTTCACTTGTGATCATAGAAAAAATATAAACAAGGATATAAACAAGGGAAGTACATCTTTATATGATAATTCCGAAAAATTGTTCTTTTCACAGGTGAAAAGAACAATTTTGTTCTTTTCACTGCTGTGATTTTACTGCAGAAATGTCATATTTTATCATTAGGTATATAAGAAACATTTTTTCCCCAAAATTGCCCCAATAATATGCATTTTTTTCCAATAAACTCAATAAATTGGTTTATTGAGTTTATTATACAGCAATTCAATTTGCTTGTACTTTATAATATACATTTAAGAAGGCAGTTACACATGCACTTATAAACAATTGGTATTCTGTTATTATGCCCCCCTTCGAAGAAGAGGGGGTATATTGCTTTGCTCATGTCGGTCGGTCGGTCGGTCTGTCGGTCGGTATGTCGGTCCGTCCACCAGATGGTTTCCGGATGATAACTCAAGAACGCTTAGGCCTAGGATCATGAAACTTCATAGGAACATTGATCATGACTCGCAGATGACCCCTA
>VMBQ01002728.1:0-25715 GCA_007657795.1 Dreissena rostriformis
TCAAACTAGAAGGTCAAAAATGATTTGCTTTTTAAATTAGTTTACGTGAATATCAGCTTTTTTTTTCAGACAATTTTTTGACTGTTTAAAAAGCTTTTCTTTTTATTTACGTTCATGAAATGTTTGGGATATGGGGGTTGAAGAGAAAGTAGATTAATGGGGATCTGTAACGGGCCAAACAATTAAATTCATTCAAGTGTGAGTTTTGTCAAGCAGGTTACATTCGAGTAAGTTGTTTAAAATCATAAATATAAATAAATGATACAGTACTTGTAGAAAATAAAATTGCAAAAACACTATAAGTGATGAATAAATGTAGGAATTATTTTATTGCGATGCTTACTTCTCATATCGTTACAACCTAACGCCAGCCTACCTAATACGGCGATATCGTCCTTGCCGCAGCCCGCCATATCCAGGAGTTGTTCCCCTTCCGTTTCGCAGATCAGCCGTCCGTCCGTCCGCGCTAACAGCACGCTCAAGTTCAACTCGTCCAGGAACGCGAGACGGTTGGCCGGAAGAAGCACCGCGCACGTCAGTCGGCGTCGGCGACTTGTCTCTCCGGAGAGTTTAACTGACCGCGTCTCAACGGTTGAAGAGCTTTTCGGTGTGCGGCTCACGGTGCCGGCTTTGGGTGTGATCTTAGATCCAGCCGGGACCGCTCCGATGTCTAACTTTACTTCAGACATTGGCATATAACCACCGCTTTTTGGTACAAGTTTTGATATTTACGGTTTGGATACTAATGGAGTCTGGCTTTCGTTTATGTTTGGAACAGAGACTTTTCGCTGCAAAACGTCGGATGTTTGGGCAACAAATGTCGGAGTCTTGTCGTTAGTGGCTGCGGTTGGTTTCACTGAGGACAAGCCTGATTCGATACCGGGGAAATACTTCTCCGCGATTGAATTGCTGGGCTGTGCACGTCTTTCCGTGGGTGTCACAGGCGTCCCCGGGCCTGTGGGGCTAGACTCGGACTGATAAGTCGGACACGAGGTGTCGATCGTTCGTCCTTTATCCGTGTTGTATTTATCGCTCTTGAGCTTTGGCGAATTTTCGGTAGCGGTTCGCTCGTAGCTAGAGCCCGCCAGCGGAGGGGTATCAGGAACCGGAAGTGGTTCAGGTATCGTCGGTCTTGGCACCGACAACCCGGTGGACTCCCAGAGATCCTCGTAAGCGACACCGCTCCTCTCCGCTGGCTTGTTCAACTTCTTTATGGGAGACTCGTACTTATTTTCCGGGGGCGAACCTGGGCCAGCAACGCTTTTCTTATTCCCAGACGGCGGATTCGAATTGATGACGTCCTCGTCCAAAGTGTCATACGCCTCGGTGTCGTCCTCGATGTACGAGATATTACCCAGCGGTGAGGAGACGGCGTCTTTGAGCTGCTTGTTTAACTGAAACCAGGCAACAATGGTCAGACAGGTAGCCGGAAGGGACCGCTCACTTTTTGATAGGTCAGCCAGGCTGATTTCTTTCGCTTTTGATTTTTTATCTGTCAAACGATCAATTTGGCCCTCAAACAGCGCGTTCACCGTGTCAATAGCCTGTTATCTATTGGCGTTGTTTTCTTTGACAATGTTCGCTTTGTCATCGACATACTTCAGCGCCTGTACGTATTGCCCCTGCAGTGCGCACGTGATATCCTTGTAGTAACTGTGCGCGCAGCTCCTCGCACTTCAGTTTCGCGTGGGTCACGTGCTTTTCGAGTTGTTCGCGCCGCTTTACAATACCTTTCTTCATCAGCAGCAGTTGTACGAGCGTTTGGTCGCTTTCGGAGCTCATGTTCCCCAGCGTCTTTGTCTCGCATTACTTCGAGCTGTGTTTGTTGTCTTCCACGATGCATTTCATGCAGACGAACTGTCGGTGTTTTAGGCATAGCGCTTCTGCCTCCGTGCGCGGGTGCTCCCCGCACGTTGGCGTCGCTCCCACGTCATAAAAGCCCGCCATCCGGTATGGGTGCCCCTAGAAGGAATACATATAAACGCCTTAAGTTTATCTCAAATGTACCTTAATAAAGAGCGTTATGTGTACACATGACGTGGTAAAAAACACTGATATTATCATCTACATTTTCAAGGTTTTAAAACTCAGATATTAAAATATAGATTTATTGTACTATGTTATTGTTTTATTTGGACATCATACATTTTTTTGTAAAGTGATATACGAGAAAAACCAGCAAAGATACATGGGTTCTAGGAAATAATCAATAAACGGGTGCATTCTTCACCTATTAAAACGTCAAAAATTGATGTCACAAAAACGCTTTAAAGGTTGCTGAACATGAAACGATCGATTGTTATCTTCATAAATTCAGCAATTGTTTGAACATCATCTAACCAGTGTTCCTTTTACATAGGCGTCAAAATATATACCCCTTCGTTTTTGTTAATGCTGTTAAAATGTTCGTTACCATGTCCCACGTTTCATTGATGTGCGAAATAAGGAGTTATTTCGTTAAAAAAATGTGTTTATTACTTTTCTAACATTATAAAAATAAGTTGTACAATTTAGTTAAAAAAATAAACAAAAGTACATGTATTTCTTATCAATTCAAATTTCACCACTATTTTCTGTAAAATAACACTGCTTTTTTGGTATAATGGTTGATGAAAGGCTCAAATTCAGTATCTGCATATGTAATCCTGTTATTAACTGTAAATGAGCCTCGCTCTGCGTTAAGTGTCGTCCCATATTAGCCTAATCAGAGACGACACTTTCCGCTTTTATGGAATTTCTCTTCTAAGCGAAAATCCAGTCTAGGCGGAAAGTTGTGTCCCTGATTAGCCTGTGCGGACAACACAGGCTTATTTAGGACGACACTTAACGCACATGCATTAAGCCCCGTTTTCCCAGAGCGCGGCTCAAAGAATTTTAGAGGTCATTTGCATAACAGTTCTTTCTACTAAAGAATAAGGGCATACATTTGGTAACGAACATGTCGGTAACGGAATCTTTCATTTATAAATGTATCAGTCAACAACGTCAAATAGTTCACACATAAACGATGAAACTGTAATATTAACGGCGTCTCCAGATGACACGCATATTATTAAAAGCCACTAATATGTGTATGATTCCTAATTGATAACGAACATTTGATTTCAAAGTCGATTTTTCAAGTAAGCTTTTTTAAGTAGTGTTTTATTTCGCCATTTTGAAATACTGTGATATACTGAAACTCGTACACTTCAAACAACACATTTACTCATATACTTGAGCGTCTCTCTGGGAAAACGGGGCTTAATGCATGTGCGTAAAGTGTCGTCATAGAGGCTAATCAGAGACGATATTTCCCGCCTTCACTGGAGTTTCGCTAAGAAGAGACTTCCTTTAAACGAAAAATACCATAAAAGCGGAAAGTGTCATCCCTGATTAGGCTTATCTGGGACAACACTTTACGCACATGTATTAAGCCCAGTTTTCACAGAACGAGGCTCAAATCTTTGGTATGTTAATCATGCTAAAGCTGGTCAATTGAAAAGACGTAACGAACATGTCATAAGATTTTCTGTTTTCAAAATTTCTGAAGATACACGTCTGCCAATAACTATAAATTCAAAATACCTCCCATGCGGGAAACGTGTCTTCCTACAATGAACTACATATGAGCCTTGCTCTGGGAAAACCGGGTTTAATGCATGTGCGTAAAGTGTCGTTCCAGATTAGCTTCTGCAGTCAGCACAGGCTAATCAGGGACGACACTTTCCGCCTAATCTGGATTTTCGCTAAGAAGAGACTTCCTTTAAACATAACATACCATAACAGCGGAAAGCGTCGTCCCTGATTTGCATGTGCGGACTGCACAGGCTAATCTGTGACGACACTTTACGTACATGCATCAAGCCCCGTTTTCCCATAGCGAGGCTCATATGACTTAATATGTTAAAGTGTTATCTTCATATATTCAGCAATTGTTTTAACATCATCTCACATGTATCCCTTCTGTATTAGCGTAAATATATGAGTGCACAGGCTAATCTGGAAGGACACTTTACGCACATGGATTAAGCCCTGATTTCCCAGAGCGAGGCTCTTTTAGTCTATTATGTATTGTCACCACTATTGTCACAATAAAAGTTTAGTTTCTTTATTTGGCGACAGTAACCGACATGTCAAATTCGAACCAAAATCAGATTTTTTTAAATTATGCAAGCATAAATTATCTTAACTGCCCTATCGTAGAGTCAGGTTTCCAATAACGGACCACTAACGACTTTACGTCCGCTTTATTTATTTAACAAACTTCTTTGAGTTTAACTCGAGTATCAATAAAAACAGTTTTTTCTTGCTTTTAAGCATTAAGTATTAAGATAGCGCGGCTATATACTGATACTTACATGGAAACTTTCCCCAATACCGAAACGTCTTCTCCTATAAGGAGACACGGGGCATCAAGAGCGTATTCAAAGGTAAGGGGCAGTGTTCAAACATTGTGTTACACTGTAAATGGTTGAAATGTTGTTGATTTATTTTTGCCAAAGGAATTAACGTTTCACAGATAATGATAGAATCAACATTATAAACATTCATGAATGATGAACAAAACTCATTTGTCATCACGCACATAATATATATATATTAATTTACACAGAAACAGAGCAGAACCCACAGAAACACGTATTACAACACTTTCTGGAGTAGTTTCAATGACTTGTGTAATGTACTTTATATTATTTCATAATGTTATAAAGATGGACCCTGTATTTTCATGGACTGACAACACCACCACCATATTCTTCAGGGGCTGGTTCCAAACTAGATTCATTTTTCTTGTAAATGTGTGTTAGTTTGAACACAAGTATGTATTGAAATGCTTAACAATAATCTGAAAGTATTCAACTTCATTCTATCGTAGACTGTATATTACGATCTAGTGATATACACTGCATCTAATTTGTTGGAAGTTGAACTCCAAATATAATATAATTTACTAACAATAACCCATTATTTAATAATATTTAACTTGTATCACATAAACACACTAATGGTAATTCATTTTTTTTCAACTGTCTGCTGTGGTCACATGCGGAACAGCAAAATAAAACGAAACACCTACATTGACGGTTATAAACAATGTTGAGACAACTTATGGAAATTCACACACTGCTGCACCGCTATTGGAGACTGACCCTACATCTGATTTCAAAGCGACTTCGTGCAATACACACACAAACATTGCTGATAAACACATTGAGTTTATTGAACCTATATTTATCATAATTTCAGGAAATATTCGTGTGTGTAAGTCAGAGTTTATTTACAGGTCCTCTCAGCGTCTTCGCGACTGCCCTATGTGCGGACCTGTAGGAAATATTCGATTAAACGTTGATGCGTATATACAACTATCGCATTGTCGTATAAAAAGCTAGAGACACATGCAATCGCGGTTTACAGTAAATTGATTGAATCTGTCATTCAAGCGTTTAGGGATACCGAGCGCTGTTGAAGAATTATTTTATGGCCCATGTATTCTTTTTAAAGCTTGGATAACAGGTTGACACAATGCTATCATTATAATGATTGTGACCTTTCTTTTTTAAACACAATTAAAATGTCCACGGTTCAGAGGAAAACTGTGGAAAATTCTATTCAAATGTAAAGATTACAAATGAGGATAGATTAACATGCATAATGCTAATTTAGTTTATATGAGAGTACACGCCTTAATCCAGAACCTTGACATTGAGCTCATTCAAACCAATAAATATCACAAAGGCAGTCAATCGAATCCAGATAAACAAAACAGATATTAAGAGCACGGTGTACTTCCTCTATGAAAGGCTTACTATATACAAATGAAAGAAATTGCAAAATCACGAGTTAAAGTAGTTCGACTATTCCAAGAGTAATATAAATATAAAAAAGATCATTTTTGTAATCTACATTAACTTTTTAGAACAATTAAAGCCTTTTTTAATATTTGTAGATCTGTGAAATGTTCTCATCACGAGCTAAAATCACGCATAGTTCACTACTCATAAAACGACACTACTTAGCTGTTTATATTTTGTAATATGACATTGTAATTAAAAATACAAAGCAATTTAAGCTATGACAATTGAAAGATGTATAGGTAAATTAATACATTATACGTACCTGTAAGTTATATTGTTCTTAACACACTACCAATTATGTGTAAATATTACCCCGAGGAGAACAACTCTATAAGAATTATTTCTTCCGTTTCAATTATTTTCTTATACCAATAGTATTGGGTATTTTGATATATAATATACTTGCAAAAAGAAATAAATATGTTTAAACTAAGTACCTGTATACAGATTTACGAATATAGTGTACCGTCCAAACAACAAAATCCAAATCCGGTATACAATATCTCGGAATACCTTCTATATAAAAGCTTGCATTTACAAGCTCGTCGTCAACAGATAATTATAATTTATTTTCATTTCTGTGTGCGAATATTTTACCTCACCTTATAATCCGAAAACAAACACTTGACTCTTTCAAGTCACGCAAAAGTCGGCATTCAAACCGTTCTTTCCAATATTTGCGAACCCGACACCGTATCCGAACTGCTGACAGCAGACTGCAGCAAGTTACAAGGCCATTTGGACAATTTGTATTCAATGACAATGATTACCGCGTTATGCCGCATTGAATTTCGCAAACCTGCTGTATGGTTAGCTAAGTTGTGCAATAAACAATATAGCTAAATGCATGCGCGCGTACAGTTACACCCATGTTGTTTAATACGAAACGTTGAAGATAATTTCGGGACGATTTGCATCAACAATTTTTCGATGAAAAGCGTTTAGTTTTGTGTATACAATTTCTATTAAGAGCCACACTATTCAATGACAGTCGCTTTTTATTACATAGTGGGTTGGGTTTGAAAAATATCTAGATTAAGGACGTACGCGGCAGTTTAGTTTCGCTCAAATTTGTTTTTACTGTACCACTGGTTGCGCAATAAGGTGTATGCTTTTTCGGATATTCGAATAAAAACAGGATTGATATCAAATAAGGGAATAACATCAAGAAATAAAGTATTATGAAGCCAAGAAAAGTGATTAAACAATTTATGTCCCCTAAACTTCAAAATTAGAATCGACCATCATCCGTTAGACCACATTAACCTTTGTATCACGTGATTGTAACGGCAAGCCGTGGCTAATTACGGGAAAATAAGTCGATATATCCCTATAATTGAAAATTTGTATTTCGCAAGTTAGACTTTTTTTAAAACGGATAGCTTTCCTTAGCATTAAGCAAATTTTTATTTAATCATCTATTATTTAAAACATGTCATCAATTTTTTTTTATTATACACAAATTATAATTAGAATCGTAAGGTACATTCAATGTTATGCTAAACACTCAATCGCAACACTTGTATAATTTTAAATTCTTAAACAACGTCTAAAGATATCAACGTTCATGTGGTGTTGTTTGAGATCATTTACTACATAGAATATTAGATGAAATAAAATCATTCCTCCACTACGCTCTGATACTTCTGGACCACGTGCGGATGTGGTTGCCTCGTGCTGCACGTGCAAATAGATATATGCGAATAGTATTGATTTTTGTTCGCATATTTTATTTCTATTTGACCAATGCCCCCCGATGTTTTAATTGAATATCTTATGTAGTAACAGAGATATGTACTTGTTGCACGCAAACTTCAACCTGAAGTTCAACTTGCTCGCAAACCTTATGTACAAAAGGGGGCTTCATCCTGCTAAAAAGCTGGTCATAGTTACAGGTCTTGGTCAAAGAATGTTCATGAAGACCCTGAACACATATGTAATGTTTTATTTCAAAATCTGTAGTAAATGAATATGGATTAGTTGCAAGCAAACGTAAATCAAAATTTTCTAAGTGCAAAAAGGGGCACAATTCTGCTAAATTGAAGGTAAGTGTTATGGAACTTGGTCAGTAACCTGACACAATGACCCTGAACACATGAGTGGAGTTTCCATTGAATACATGTAGTAGAAACAGTGATATGAAGATGTTGTACGTTAAACTTAATCGAATTTCGAAGCAAAAACTTAGTTATAACTCTGCTAAATTGCAAGTCAGAGTTATTAAACTTGTTCATTGACCTCACACAATGACCCCGAATACATGTCTGGTGTTTCAGTAAAATACCTCTAGTAGAAACAGTGAAATGGAGATGTTGCACGTTTACCTTGCCAAAGCATTACGCGGACGCCGACGACGACGCCGACATTCGGGTGAGTAGTATACCTACCTCCTACTTTTCATTGAATAGTAGAGCTATAAATGATTCAGACTCAAAATAGAAGCGGATACTGAACGTTTTAAATATGCGAATTAAAGTTCACAATCGTCTAGTGGCAGTTCCAATAATAGTCGTAAAATTATAAGTAAATAAAATCAGTAAAAACTTAAAAGTTCCAGTCCATAGACACTATATCAATGTATTTGTAAATAAAGTTAGTTCTAATGTAAATTTACTACGTTTATTTCACTGAAAATGTTTTGTTCGAAGGAAATCCATTTAATACTGTTTCTGTTGGAAAGCGATTGGTGCGAGCTGAGTATCACTAGATATCGCCTGTACAAATACACTAAATGATTGGTGCGAGTTGAGTATCACTAGATATCGCCCGTACAAATACACTAAACGATTGGAGCGAGCTGAGCATCACTAGATATCGCCTGTACACATACACTAGATGATTGGTGCGAGTAAAGCATCACTAGATATCGCCTGTACACATACATTAGATGATTGGTTCGAGCTAAGTATCACTAGATATCTCCTGTACAAATACACTAGACGATTGGTGCGAGCTGAGCATCACTAGATATCGCCTGTAAAAATACACTAGATGATTGGTGCGAGTTGAGTATCACTTGATATCGCCTGTACAAATACACTAGACGATTGATGCGAGCTGAGCATCACTAGATATCGCATGTACAAATACACTAGACGATTGGTGCGAGTTGAGTATCACTAGATATCGCATGTACAAATACACTAGACGATTGGTGTTATCTGAGTTTCACTAGATATCGCCTGTACAAATACGCTGAACGATTAATGCGAGCTGAGTATCACTAGATATTGCCTGTATAAAAACACTAGACGATTGGTGCGAGCTGAGCATCACTAGATATCGCCTGTACAAATACATTGAACGATTGGAGCGAGCTGAGTATCACTAGATATCGCCTGTACAAATACACGAGATGATTGGTGCGAGCTGAGAATAACTAGATATCGCTTAAACAAAAACACTAGACGATTGGTGAGAGCTGAGTATCACTACATATCGCCTGTACAAATACACTAGCCGATTGGTGCAATCTGAGTATCACTAGATATCGCATGTACACATACACTAGATGATTGGTGCGAGCTGAGCATCTTTAGATATCGCCTGTACAAATAAACTAGACTATTGGTGAGAGCTGAGTATCACTAGATATCGCCTGTACAAATGCACTTGACGATTGGTGCGAGCTGAGTAATCACTAGATATCGCCTGTACAAATACACTAGACGATTGGTGAGAGTTGAGTATCACTAGATATCGCCTGTACAAATACACTGAACGATTGGAGCGAGCTGAGTATCACTAGATATCGCCTGTACAAATACACGAGATGATTGGTGCGAGCTGAGAATAACTAGATATCGCCTAAACAAAAACACTAGAAAATTGGTGAGATCTGAGTATCACTACATATCGCCTGTACAAATACACTAGCCGATTGGTGCGATCTGAGTTTCACTAGATATCGCCTGTATACATACACTGGACGATTGGTGCGAGCTGAGAATCACTAGATATTGCCTATACACATACACTGAACGATTGGAGCGAGTTGAGTATCACTAGATATCGCCTGTTTAAATACACTGGACGATTGGTGCGAGCTGAGCATAACTAGATATCGCCTGTAAACATACACTAGATGATTGGTGCAAGTTGAGTATCACTAGATATCGCATGTACAGAAACACTAGACGATTGGTGCGAGCTGAGTATCACTAGATATCGCCTGTACAAATACACTGAACGATTAGAGCGAGCTGAATATCACTAAATATTGCCTGTACAAATATACTGAACGATTGGAGCGAGCTGAGTATCACTAGATATTGCCTGTACAAATACACTAGACGATTGGTACGAGCTGAACATCACTAGATATCGCCTGTACAAATACACTGGACCATTGGAGCGACCTGAGCAGAACTAGATATCGCCTGTACACATACACTAGATTATTGATGCGGGCTTAGTATCACTAGATATCGCCTGTACACATACACTAGATTATTGGTGCGGGCTTAGTATCACTAGATATCGCCTGTACAAATACACTAGATGATTGGTGCGAGCTGAGCATCACTAGATATCGCCTGTACACATACACTTGATGATTGGTGCGAGTCGAGTATCACTAGATATTGCCTGTACAAAAACACTTGACGATTGGTGCGAGCTGAGCATCACTAGATATCGCCTGTACAAATACACTAGACGATTGGTGCGAGCTGAGCATCACTAGATATCGCATGTACAAATACACTAGACGATTGGTGCGAGTTGAGTATCACTAGATATCGCCTGTACAAATACACTAGACGATTGGTGCGAGCTGAGCATCACTAGATATCGCCTGTACAAATACACTAGACGATTGGTGCGCGTTGAGTATCACTAGATATCGCCTTTACAAATACACTAGACGATTGGTGCGAGCTGAGCATCACTAGATTTCACATGTACAAATACACTGAACGATTGGTGCGCGTTGAGTATCACTAGATAATGCCTGTACAAATATACTGAACGACTGGAGCGAGCTATGTATCACTATATATTGCCTGTACAAATACACTAGATGATTGGTGCGAGTTGAGTATCACTAGATATTGCCTCTAAAAATACACTGAACGATTGGAGCGAGCTGAGTATCACTAGATATTGCCTGTACAAATACACTAGACGATTTGTGCGAGTTGAGTATCACTAGATATCGCCTGTACAAATACACTGAACGATTGGAGCGAGCTGAGTATCACTAGGTATTGCCTGTAAAAATTCAGTTGACGATTGGTGCGAGTTGATTATCACTAGATATGGCCTGTACAAATACACTTGACGATTTGTGCAAACTGATAATCACTAGATATCGCCTGTACAAATACACTGAGCGATTGGAGCGAGCTGGGTATTACTAAATATCGTCTGAACAAATACACTTGACGATTGGTGCAAACCGAGTATCACTAGATATCGCCTGTACAAATACACTGATCGATTGGAGCGAGCTGAGTATCACTCGATATCGCCTGTACAAATACACTAGACGATTGGTGCAAACTGAGTATCACTATATATCGCCTGTATAAATACACTTAACGATTGGTGCGAGCTGAGCATCACTAGATATCGCCTATACAAATACACTAGACGATTTCAGGTTAGCATATCGCTATTAATTCTACTGATATTGATGCGTTTTTTTGTATTTAGTTCGTTACAAAGTTAATAAAAAACTGCGTTTCATTGTTTGAATATTTCTCTGGAGGTATGTTAATCAACATATAAGTACACGCACAATAAACAACAAACCAAGTTTCCCTACGCACTGTTTTGGCGTTAAACAGCTCATAAATAGGACGTACGTACATACAAGGTAAAACATAAAACTAAAATTGCAGGTTTGGTTTTGAACATATCTTAAATCATATGAGAAGATGTTCGCAGAGAATTATCAACGAATAGCGAGGCGTACATTCAACCTATATAGTTGATGAAACATTGACATGTTTCAAATTATGCGTTAATTAACAACAGTATTTAGTACTTACATGTATATGGTAATGGGTACATTATTGCCTGACTATTATGATATACATTTTTTTAAATGAAACATCGTATATGAACGCATTTACAAAACAATACACAACCATGCAAGCTAATCTACTAGTTACATTTAGCATTAAAAGACGATTAAATAAAATCGCCATAATGTGTTTCTATTCATAAACAAGTACAAAATAAACCTCTTAAATACACATTAACGAATACAAAGCGCAAATTTTCAAAAGAAAAGAGGGCATAGGAAAACGGTTTAAAAGAAACGAGCAAATTTTGTCTTACATAACTTACTGACACAAATAAATGTTACAATTTTCATAAATGAACTAAATAAAGCACATCAAGCATCCAGAATGATTTGCCTATGATTTGTGTTTATCGATTATTCTTATAAAAATCAATGTAACAAAAAAAGGAATATCAATGAGTCAGACAAATGATTGAATACTCATTTCACCAGGCGCTATAAGCTTAAGCAAAGTCGACACTTCCGGTGAGCACTCTACTTCCAGTTCCGGTACTGCAAAGTGGTCTTTGCAAGCATTCATGAACAAATCCTTAAACTTAAGAATAAATAAAGACTTTTCTTAAAATTTGTAATGTTCAAAAAGTGCTTAAATTTGAACTTAAACGTGTATCTAAGCTTCTAAAAGCACCACTGTTAATTGCCAACTTATTGCGAATTCCTTGATCAACTTAGCAACATTCGAAGCATGCATAGATGCAAAATTACACTTTTCTTGTGTCTAAATAATGTTATATTTTGAGTCTAAGTATGTGTTAATTAATGGTGAACTAGATCTGGTGTCCGCCTTGCGACCGAGAGGTCTGGGGTTCGATACCCAATAGGGCATCGTTCTCAGGATCTTTTCAAAGACATCAAGTATTGGTTCGTCCAAGGAAACAGACTCGAGTGTGTAAATATAACCCACAGACTGACGATGCAATCGAGCTTACATAACACATACGCTAAATAGGCTGTAGGTGACGCCGGACCTAATTAAATCCCAGGCCGAAACTAGATCAGCTCGACAGGCCGCCGACGGGATTTCAGCGTGCACCAGGTCGCTTCCGGGGGATAACTTTTGTTTGTCTGAAATGGTCCCTTAAAGGTGCATACCCACTCGCCATGTACATAGAGCATAATACGCTTAATAGGCTGTAGGTGATGCCGAACCTAATTAAAACCCCGTGCCGAAACTAGATCAGCTCGAAAGGCCGCCGACGGGAGTTCAGCGTGCACTAGCTCGGTTCCGGGGGATAACTCTTGTTTGTCCGAATTGGTCCCTAAAAGGTGCATACCCACTCGCCATGTAAACAGAGCATAATTCGCTAAATAGGCTGTATGTGACGCCGACCCTAATTAAAATCCCGGGCCGAAACTAGATCAGCTCGACAGGCCGCCGACGGGAGTTTAGCGTGCACTAGATTGCTTCCGGGGGATAACTCTTGTTTGTCCAAAATGGTCCCTTAAAGGTGCATACCCAATCGCCATGTAAATAGAGCATGATTCGCTAAATAGGCTGTAGGTGACGCCGACCCTAATTAAAACCCCGGGCCGAAACTAGATCAGCTCGACAGGCCGCCAAATGGAGTTCAGCTGCACTAGGTCGCTTCCGGGGGATAACTCTTGTTTGTCCTAAATGGCCCCTTAAAGGTGCATACCCATTCGCCATGTAAATAGAGCATAATTCGCTAAATAGGCTGTATGTGACGCCGACCCTAATTAAAACCCCGGGCCGAAACTATATAAGCTCGACAGGCCGCCGACGGGAGTTCAGCGTGCACTAGGTCGCTTCCGGGGGATAACTTTTGTTTGTCCGAAATGGTCCCTAAGAAGTGCATACCCACTCGCCATGTAAATAGAGCATAATACGCCAAAAAGGCTGTAGGTGACGCCAACCCTAATTAAAACCCCGGGCCGAAACTAAATCAGCTCGACAGGCCGCCGACGGGAGTTTTGAATGCACTAGGTCGCTTCCGGGGGATAACTCTTGTTTGTCCGAAATGGTCCCTTAAAGGTGCATACCCACTCGCCATGTAAATGGAGCATAATATACTAAATAGGCTGTAAGTGACGCCGACCCTAATTAAAACCCCGGGCCGAAACTAGATCAGCTCGACAGGCCGCCGACGGGAGTTCAGCGTGCACTAGGTTGCTTCCGGGGATAACTCTTGTTTGTCCGAAATGGTCCCTTAAAGGTGCATACCCACTCGCCATGTAAATAGATCATAATACGCTAAATAGGCTGTAAGTGACGCCGACCCTAATTAAAACTCAGGGTCAAAACTAGATCAGCTCGACAGGACGCCGACGGGAGTTCAGCGTGCACTAGGTCGCTTCTGTGGGATAACTCTTGTTTGTCCGAAATGGTCCCTTAAAGGTGCATACCCACTCGCCATGTAAATAGAGCATCATACGCTAAATAGGCTGTAGTTGACGCCGACCCTAATTAAAACCCCGGGCCGAAACTAGATCAGCTCGACAGGCCACCGACGGGAGTTCAGCGCGCACTAGGTCGCTTCCGGGGGATAACTCTTGTTTGTCCGAAAGGGGCCCTTAAAGGTGCACAACCACTCGCCATGGGAATAATGCTCAATCATATAATATATTCTGAAACTATGTACCAAGCTATCTAAATATGCTAGAAAAGCTTAATATTTCAGCTTAATAGGCTAAACAGTCTAAATAGGATGTATGTATCAACCTTTGTACTTTACCGGCTAAATAGGGTAAATAGGCTAAATTGGCTAAATTGGCTAACTTCACACACGTCCCGAAAAGTTATCATTGGCAACTGTTCTTTTTTTTATACATTATATAGAAAATGTGTAGCTTTATCAAATAGATCATTTTTTTATGTGAACTCTCATACACCACCAAGATCCAAGATATTCAATTTTCCATGGGGCTACTCCTCTAGATGTTATCAATACGCTAAAAAGTTACTGATTTTGGTGCATTTTTTGTATTCAAATTCGTTTGATTAGGTGCTAATTGTATTACTAATTAATTATTTAGCCTTGTAATGCACCATTAAATTAGGAGAAACATAATCCATCACATTTATAAATATTCAACTCTCATAACATTGTATATAACACATTGTTTTAAACAAATACTCTTTTTAAATGGGATATTTACAACATGTTTAAACTGGTAGTGTTACTCTATACAATTGTGCTTGAAAACTAACTTTTTGCTTTATTTTCCCTTTTTCATTTGGAAAGTTTTTTGCACATAAAAGAATAGAGCAATTAAACTAATTTCGCTTTCATTTTAGGTTTAAATGCTCAATAATGCTTGATTTGTCATCAATGGCTTTGCCTGTTGTTACATCTTCCTTATATTTTAAGAATTTTAGTTTTTGTTTATGAAAATTGAAGGTGTATTTTTGATGGGTATATGCCTTTTAAAGAGATATAAAAAATATGCATGAGTACTTAAAACGTTTCCTTTTGCGTGTCAATTTGTTTTCCGTTTTTTGTTGTTTAAATGTGTATATTTTGTATCTGTTAGTTTTTTACATTTTTCAATTATGTATGGCCTGCACACACACAAACCGTACACAAACAAGCAAATTCGTTGAATTGATATCCCCCGCCAATATGCTTCTGGACACAAAATTGTTATATTTGACACTAAAAAAGCATTATTTCAAGATACAAAGGGCCATAACTCCGTTATTAACAGATGGTGTACAATGCCATTTGGCGTGCATCATCTTCTTATATATATATATATATATATACTTATAACAAGTTTCAATGAAATCTGCCAAAGCACTTCCAAGATATAGCTCCGTACACACACAAAAAGCATTTTTTTCAAGATAAAAATGGCCATAACTCCGTTATTAAAGGAAGGAGTACAATGTCATTTGGCGTGCATCATCCTGTTATCCATATATATACTCATACCATGTTTCAATGAAATCAACCAAAGCACTTCCAAGATATGGCTCCGGACGGACGGACGGACGGAAGGACGGACGGAGAGACGGACGGACGGATGGACGGACAACGCCAAAACAATATCCCTCCGCCTATGGCGGGGGATAACAAGCACAGACGCATGCACGCATTCATACACACACGCATACACACAAGCATACAAACGAATACACATTTATAAATATTCAACTCTACTAACATTGTATCAAACACAATTCTTTTTAACAAATACTCTTTCTAAATAGGATATTTACAACATGTTTAAACAAGTAGTGTAACTACATGCAATTATACTTGGAAAATAACTTTTCGCTCTATTTTCCCTTCTTCAATTTTTTAAAAGTTTTTTACACATAAAAGCATAGAGCAATTAAACTAATTTCGCTTTCGGTTTAGGTTTAAATGCTCAATAAGGCTTAAAATGTTATCGATGGCTTTGCCTGTTGTTACATCTTCCTTATATTTCAAGAATTGTAGTTTTTTTTATGAAAATTGAAAGTGTATTTTTGATGGGTATATGCTTTTTTTAAAGAGATATAAAAAATATGCATGAGTACTTAAAACGTTTCCTTTAACGTGTCAATATGTGTTCCCTTTTTGTAATTTAAATGTGTATATTTTGTAACTGTTTTGTCTTTTGCATTGTTCAATTATGTATGGCTTGCACACACACACAAACCAAACACAAACAAGCACACACGCACGCATACGCTCACGCACGCGCGCACACACCACAAGCACACACGTTCATACACACACGCATAAACACACGCATACACACGCATACACGAACCCGAACGCACACCCCTTTACACGTACATGCACAACACACGCGCATTACACGCGCGCATAACACGCGCGCACACACCCGAAAGCATAAACACGAACACACACGCACCAAACCACTCCTCACGCACCATGCAATAGATCTTATTGTTATATCAGTATTAATTTAAGATACCTATCTACGGTGTTATATATATACATTTTTGTCACTCAGATCACTTTCTCAATTAGTTTGCGTATTTCCAGTGTACGGAAGTGCGCTTTTTTGTCTCTATTGCGGACCAGTCGTTTATTGTTTTTTTTTCTCACTTTTGTGATTATTTCTTTTTACTTATTCATTTCTATGGAATACTCATCTTTTGTATCTGTCATTTTTGTTTCCTATTTTTTTTGTTTGTATAGACATCTTATGTCTTATAATAGAAACCAACTGGACATCGCCGATCGCCGTGGTGTAGTGGATATGGTGTCCGCCTAGCGATCGGGAGGTCACGGGTTCGATCCCCACTGTGGGAGCGTTCTTTAGATCTCCCTCATAGACACCAAGGAAAACGGAATCGAGAGCGTTTCATATAAGCTTAGGCTTGTTATGCAATCGAGCTAAAATAAATAGATTTAAAAAAACAAAAAAACTGGACTGGTTTTAAAATAGTAACTAACTGGACAAGCACACACAAATTATCATTCACATCACCCTCCACACCTCCTTAAATAATTAAATAAGGTACTTTGAATGTAAAAGGGCTTAACAATAAAGACAAACGCATAAAAATCTTAAAATGGTTAGACGAACAAAAATAGTATATGCCTATTACAAGAAAGTCACTTAACACATTCTTTAGCACGAACCTTAACAGATTAATGGGACGGAGACATCTATCTCAGTGGACAAAATACTAATAAACAAGGCATTGCCTTTCTGATAAAAATAATATAGGGATCACAGTCGATAATTTTAACGAAATAATAATTGGCAGACAAGCAAGTATAGATATCAAAATGCACGAAACACAATTAACATTAATCAATGTTTACGGCCCTAACATAGATGATTCCACATTTTACGAAACATTACAATCCTTTATAATTAATAACCAAGATAAAAACATTATAGTCGGCGGTGATTTCAATACTGTTCTCAACCTATTATTAGATAAAAAGAATGGAAACCTTTATACTTATCCTAAAAATAGAAACATTTTAAATAACATAATTGAAAACTACAATATGATAGATATCTGGCGTACAATATACCCAAACGAAAGCAAATTCACCTGGCACTCAAACACAAAACCAACAATATTTTGTAGATTAGACTATTTTTTAATATCTGAGTCTCTTTGCAACATTATTGACACATGTAACATAAAACCAGGATTTATGACTGACCACTCTCTAGTTGAACTTAAACTGCACAATATACAACCTGAAAGAGGCCCAGGATACTTTAAAATTAACAACAGCATCTTATTAGATACACAATATCAAACACAAATAAAACAGGAAATATTAAATACAGTTCAAAATAATAAAGATGCAAACCCAAACACCTTGTGGGAAGTAATTAAAGGAAATATACGTAACACAACAATTAGATACACATCATTTAAACAAAAAGAAACACACAAACTTGAAACTGAAACCATCAAAAGCATTGAAACACTTGAAAAACAATTGCATCAAACAAACACAAATGATACCACCGACATTGAAAATGAAATAACATTAAAAAAACAAATATTAGATGGAATCTATCATACACATCTCAATGGAATAATACTAAGAGCGCGTGCACAGCATGTTGAACACAATGAAAAAAATACAAAATACTTCGCAAACATCGAAAAACGTAGAAGTGAACAAAAAACTGTACACAAATTAGTAGTCAATGGCGAAGATATAACAAACAGAACTCAAATACTAGAAGAACAACGTTTATTTTTCGAAACCCTCTATAAACGAAAACATGTTGAAAATAACACCCTTTTTAAAAATACACATCATGCTTTAAATCAAGAAGAAAAACTACTATGCGACGGATTACTTAATGAATATGAATGTGGATTGGCACTAAAAGAAATGCAAAATAACAAAAGTCCAGGATCTGATTGCATCACAATCGAATTTTATAAAATATTCTGGAATGATATTAAAACACATTTAATTAATTCACTTAACTATTAATTTAACAACGAAAACTTAACTAGACTACAAAAACAAGGTATAATATCACTCATTCCAAAACCTGGAAAAAACTTAGAATCCTTATCAAACTGGCGCCCGATTAGTTTGCTGAACAATGATTATAAAATTGCAACTAAAAGCATATCAAACAGAATTAAAAAAACATATTACCATCAATCATTTCAAGATCTCTATCTGGTTTCATTAAAGGACGTTACATTGGTGAAAACGTACGTCTGATACAAGAATGCATAAATTATTTCAACCAACCAAATAATTCTGGCCTAATTTTCTTTGCAGACTTCAAAAAAGCTTTTGTTTCACTAGACCATTCGTTTATGTTCTCTTGCTTAGAAAATATGAATTTCGGTCAAAGTCTAATTAAATGGATTAAACTATTTTATACCGATATTAACAGTATAATTATTAACAATGGTTTTTTCTCAAACAGTTTTAACATCGAACGAGGGGTAAGACAAGGATGTCCACTTTCATCCTCGCTATTTATTATATGCATCGAGTATCTATCACACTATATCCAATCGAATAAACACATAAACGAAATATCGCTAGAACCTAACGAAGAAATTAAACAGTCCCTTTTTGCTGACGATGCAACTTATTTTTTAAATAACAGTAGTTACTCGTTCAATAATCTTATAGAATCGCTAACCCTTTTTGGAATGGTATCTGGTGTTAAACTAAACAAAAGTAAATGCACTGTACTACGAGTAGGCAAATTTAAACAAAGTAATATTCATCTTAAAAAAGAAATGAAATTCAACTGGACATCAGATGAAGCAACAACGTTAGGAATAACCTTTACAAACAATGAAAATGAAACAATTCTAAAAAAACATATTGCCTAAATTACAAAAATTTACAAATTGCTTAAAATCATGGCAGCATCGTAAACTTACACTTATCGGAAAAAACACCGTGTTGAAAACGTGTGCACTCCCTAAATTAATTTATACACTAACAGTTCTCCCAAACCCACCAAATGATATTATTGAAGCTATAAAATCAGATATATTTAATTTCAAATGGGACGGTAAACCTGATAAAATTAAGCGAACTCAATTAATTCAATCAGTAGAATATGGAGGTATCAAACTAACGGATATAGATTCTTTCGTGAATGCAATCAAATGCAGTTGGGTTAAAAGATATTTAGATAATACCAATACGAGTAAATGGAAATTATTCTACCAGAAAATTCTTAAAACATAAGGTGACTCCTTACTTTTTGAATGTAATATCGACAATAATATCCTACATGAAATCTCAACCAAAAACATATTTCTATCGAATGTTCTATCGGCATGGTGTAAAGTTACTCATAATTTAGAAACCAAAATAAACAGTTAAATCATTCTATGGAACAATAAAGACATAACTACTAACAATAAAACGTTTTTTCTAAAAACATTGGTTCGAACGAAACATAAAATATGTAGATCAATTGTACGACTACAGAATAAACGACTTCTATTCGTTTGCTAACTTATGCTACATATTCGGAATACCTACAAATAATTTCTTAATGTACTACACATTGATCAAAAGTATACCCGTACATATAAAAGCTGTAACAAATACAAATAACACACCATGTACTCAAAAACATTCGTAGAAAACATAATTGCAAAACAATACAAAACGAACAAAATATTTAACACACTTCAAATTAAAAAACCTGCCGAAATATCTAAAGCTCAAACTAAATGGCAAAACCTTCTTGGAGAAAAAGAATATAATTGGAAACAAATATTTGTCATGCCATATAAATCAACTACTGATAGCACACTGAGAAACTTTCAATATAAATACATCCAGAGAATCAAAGCTACAAATAAACATCTTTTTAAGTGCAAGCTATCCAACACAAATCTATGTGATATGTGTAGTGAACATATTGAAACAATAGAACACCTTTTCTGGGAGTGTAAGCATATTCAATCTCTATGGAATCAATTGACAACCTTTTTAGAGAAACAACAGTTAAACTATCCCTCGTAGACATCAGTTTAGGGGTTAATACCTTCAAAATACAAGAGGTTAATAATGCTAATGGAAACACATTTATCTTTCATAAACAAGTCCAGTATGCTTTCTACCCACTTTATGCAACTCATCCTTATTCATAACTATTCTGATTTTCTTTACAACCAACCAAAAGAAAAAAATAAATACATATTAACCTTTTTTTATCAAAAAGAAACCACAAAAACAAAAAAAGTATATATAAGCATATGTTGTATAACATGTTTGAACATTATTGCTGCTACATGGTATATGTTTGTCTTATGACCATACACATGTATACATTGTATGTCTTTTATTGAATAGAAAAAAGACATTGATACTGTGCTGGATGGAATGTCACGCATTTAAAGAGGTGTCACAATTGCCCTTCTGGAACGACGGTTTATGCAAAACTTAATACTTTTAACATTTTTAAAGGTTAATTATGAAAATAATATAGAATTAATAATTATTTTTTATTGTTTTTTTTTTATATATATTATCAGAATAGGGAAAACAATACTCTCATGACATAAAATGTACAAGTGCACAGAATGCAATGGTGTAGTATTGTTCAGTGTGAAACTGTCGTACCCGCTTGGAATTTTACATTGGAGATTAAATAGTCTCACGCTGAACACCAAGCTTACAAAGTGTCAAAATGCAATGCTGCATCCCTATAATTTTCAAATTAGCCAATGCATAATAAGAATTATGTTTACGCTATTCTTCACAAAATAGATAGTTAATAAAAAATATCTGTTATTGTAATAAGTCAAAATTTTGTAGTTTTCCTTTTCGCGCAGTTTTTCACAAATACAAAAATGTTCATTTATTTATAACTGTTTCTCATTTTTTTATTGGAAAAGGTCAAAAGCTAGGTAAGACAGCTACACCGAAAAAAAAAGACAAAATGAAGTTAGTATTGTTTTAAATATTTACACCATTTCCATACACATCCGAGGATACAAATGGTAGTGAAACATCCTAGCAGTATATACATGGTAATTGACATGTGGAATTTAGAAAGATCGTTTGGTGCCCAGCACATGTCTTCATGAATATAAGTAACGTGATCAGAATACGATTTTCGGTTTTCTTCCAGCCTATTTAGTTTTTCACAAATGCTACAATAAGGCGATGGAACCGAGTGATCAGGCGATAAATATTTTGACTTCTCGTTTAAATAATTTAAGTATTTGTCTTCGGAATCTGCTATTTGTAATAGATACACTACTAACTCTTTCGCGGATTGAAACCGCGCGGTGTCAATGAAAGTGTTTTCGGGTAGCAGACGACTGTAGTTTGCACCGCCTCGCGTAACAAGAACTGTTTCCCATTGAAAGTAGTGGAAGAATTTCTCCGTAATATAGTCCTTACAAAAGCTGTTTTCGAAGCTCAGATAGAATTTGTAGTCCATTTCGATTGTTCTTTTCATTTGAGAAACGTCAATATATTCACTTGCCGAACAGCGTCCGAAAATATCAACCTTAAACGAAACCAAACAAGTTTACGTTTAGTATTTCAAGTAATGGGAGCACGCATGTTCAATAAAATGCATCACAATACTTCACAGACAGTGAACAAACAGGCGATATCAGTATGGGACTTTTGCAGAACTATGTTAACAAAGTATACTGCGTCGTAAGAAAAAAGATCATGTGAATTGACGAAATACTTATGTCAACTTGGATTAACGAATTCGCTCTACATTAACATTAGAATACTTTATACCAAGATATACTTATTTAATCGTGTGGCAGTGAAAGCTTTTAATAAAACATACAAATACCTTACCTTTAAACCGAAACCGATCATTTCCTGTACGTATTCGTCCCTCATACTCTCCGCCCTACAGTGGCTCACAATCCATGCGGCATGCTTGGTTTTCCTTCTAAAAACACTCGGTTGAACCGGCTTCACACCTGGTTGTAATGTTTCCAGCATACCATAGGGGAAGAAGATATCCGAATCAGTGCGATAGGACATGGACCAATTCATCGTGTTCGACCAGCTTCTATGTCTATAACCATTAAGTTTGTGATTTATTGGCGATTCTAACCCGAAAAATATCCATACTTGATCAGGTCGTGTGTCGACTCTTTGGATTGGAGGCGAAAACATATTTGGCCGAGTCATCGTAAACACCATGGCGGAATGGTTTTAAATGATGCCTGTGTCATCGTCTGTCATGAAGCAGTTTTGATAGGAGCATACTCTAGATATCGCCTCGTTGGCGCGATCAAGCCAAATCCAGTCTGGTTTCCTGTACCATAATATCGAATGTTTGACTGAGTTATTGTTACTTCTATGTTCCCGGCTTGATTTAACGCCCTCCTTGACGTCAACCAGTGTTTTGTGATTTTGAAATGTGGCCTTTATGTCATTTTCTTGAGAACGCCAAGTTCCAATAGAGAATTTGGGCCAGTTTTGGTGGCCGGTCATGTTGAACATCATCTCAATCGTCCCGTACATGCCAAGAGTCGCTACGAGCAGCAGGAACAGCAGCGTCTTCAGTACTCGTGCACGGCACACTGGTAATGGTCGCATACCTGTCTTGATAGGAACTGAAATAGACGAAAAACCATTGGCGTTACAATCCATTTTACAAATGGGAAATCAACTTTATGCCGTATCAGTTTTGCCTTTCGGTGACAAACGGCAAAATGTCGGTTTGGGTTGATGGAACCATTAATATAGCTACGATATCGCGGTGAGTAAAATAATATGGTGTCCGCGGGGCGAGCAGATCCCGGGTTTGATCCCCACTCTGGGAGCGTTCTCAGGTTCTCCTTAAAAACCAAAGATATTTTTCCAGGAAACAAGCTATTCTTGTCTATAATGTTTAAATAGCTTTTGCAAAAAAATGAAAAGATTCTTCCAGTCTCTCCACGACGCAGTCGAACGGGTTTATATGTAAGTAGGAAATGATAGTTGCACAACGCACTTCAAATCGCTAGACCAAGCCTAAATGGTCAAACAGAAAGAGTGCCTTGAACTATGTCATTGAAGTTTGTCAGTTGGGCTCAATTGATCTTTGTTGAGTATACTTCAATGTACCCCGGGTACGGAAAATACGCTAAAAGGCACCCGGCCATACTTCGGGGTACTTTTTAGTATATTTTTCGTACCCCGGGTACTCTGTGGTATACTTAAGAGTACCCGGGGTACTTTTAAGTAGTACCGGAGTCGACAATGACCAATCGAGCGTCAGTTGGCCGCATTGACACNTTTTTGGTACAAGTTTTGATGTTTCCGGTTTGGATACTGATAGAGTATGGCTTTCGTTTATGTTTGGAACAGAGACTTTTCGCTGCAAAACGTCGGATGTTTGGGGAACAAATATCGGAGCCTTGTCGTTAGTAAGTGCGGTTGGTTTCACTGAGATCAAGCCTGATTCGATACCGGGGAAACACTTCTCCGCGATTGAATTGCTGCGCTGTGCACGTCTTTCCATGGGTGTCACAGGCGTCCCCGGGCCTGTGGGGCTGGACTCGGACCGATAAGTCGGGCACGAGGTGTCGATCGTTCGTCCTTTATCCGTGTTGTAATACTCGCTCTTGAGCTTTGACGAATTTTCGGTCGCGGTTCGCTCGTAGCTAGAGCCCGCCAGCGGAGGGGTATCAGGAACCGGAAGTGGTTCAGGTATCGTCGGCCTATGCACCGACACCCCGGTGGACTCCGTGAGATCCTCGTAAGCGCCACTGCTCCTCTCCGCTGGCTTGTTCAACTTCTTTATGGGAGACTCGTACTGATTTTCCGGGGGCGAACCTGGGCCAGCAACGCTTTTCTTATTCCCAGACGGCGGATTCGAATTGATGACGCCCTCGTCCAAAGTGTCATACGCCTCTGTGTCGTCCTCGATGTACGAGATATTACCTAGCGGCGAGGAGACGGCGTCTTTGAGCTGCTTGTTTAACTGAAACCAGGTCACAATGGTCAGACAGGTAGCCGGAAGGGACCGCTCACTTTTTGATAGGTCAGCCATGCTGATTTCTTTCGCTTTTGATTTTTTATCTGTTAAACGATCAATTTGGCCCTCAAACAGCGCGTTCACTGTGTCAATAGCCTGCAATCTATTGGCGTTGTTTTCTTTGACGATGTTCGCTTTGTCATCGACATACTTCAGCGCCTGTACGTATTTCGTCTGCAGTGCGCACGTTATATCCTTGTAGTAACTGTCAATCTGTTCGCGCAGCTCCTCGCGCTTCAGCTCCGCGTGGGTCACGTGCTTCTCGAGTTGTTTGCGCCGCTTTACAATACCTTTCTTCATCAGCAGCAGTTGTACGAGCGTTTGGTCGCTCTCGGAGCTCATGTTCCTCAGCGTCTTTGTCTCGCATTTCTTCGAGCTGTGTTTCTTGTCTTCCACGATGCATTTCATGCAGACGAACTGTCTGTGTTTTAGGCATAGCGCTTCTGCCGCCGTGCGCGGGTGCTCCCCGCACGTTGGCGTCGCTTCCACGTCATAAAAGCCCGCCATCCGGTATGGGTGCCCCTAGAAGGAATTCATATAAACGCCTTAAGTTTATCGCAAAATGTACCTTAATAAAGAGCGTTATGTGTAAACATGACGTGGTATAAACAACACTGATATTATCATCTACATTTTCAAGGTTTTAATACTTAGATATTATAATATAGATTTATTATACTATGTTATTGTTTTATTTGGACATTATACATGTTTTTTTTTGTAAAGTGCTATACGAGAAAAACCCGCAAAGAGACATGGGTTCTCGGAAATTATCAATAAACGGGTGCATTCTACACCCATTAAAACGTCAAAAATTGATGTCACCAAAACGCTTGAAAGGTTGCTGAACATGAAACGATCGAGTGTTATCTTCATAAATTCAGCAATTGTTTGAACATCATCTAACCAGTGTTCCTTCTACATAGGCGTCAAAATATATACCCCTACGT
>VMBQ01002728.1:26660-39595 GCA_007657795.1 Dreissena rostriformis
AGGTCACGGGGTCACTTAGTGCGTTTTAAACATTGAGCATGTTGTCCGCTCTCTAATTCAAATAGTTTTCATCCGATCTTTACGAAACTGGGTCAGAAGTTGTATTTAGACAATATCTAGGTCAAGTTCAAATATGGGTCATGCCGGGTCAAAAACTAGGTCACGGGGTCACTTAGTGCATTTCAAGCATTTAGCATGGTGTCCGCTCTCTAATTGAAGTAGTTTTCATCCGATCTTCACCACATTTTGTCAGAAGTTGTGTCTAGACAATATCTAGGTCAAGTTCAAATATGGGTCATGCCGGGTCAAAAACTAGATCACGAGGTCATTTAGTGCATTTCGAGCATTTAGCATGGTGTCCACTCTCTAATTGAAGTAGTTTTCATCTGATCTTCACCAAATTTGGTCAGAAGTTGTGTCTAGATGATATGTAGGTCAAGTTCAAATATGGGTCATGGTAAAGTTATCAAGTTGTCCAAAACCTTCAAACGGGCGTATCTTGTGACAGTTTGGCACTCTTGTTATTATTATATGTTTTATCGCGTACTTAACGCTAACATTTAGTGTGTGTAAAATATATGACATTCGACGGTATTATTAACAGAGTGTAATTCTTACCTGTTTATTCTAACACATATGGACATACTTATGTTTGATTATGCATCAAACGGAATACTATGCCTACTAAACGGAATACCATGCTTACTATTTCCAGATATAAAGACGCCCGTTATATATGTCGAGGATGCCAAAATTTAAAAAGACGGCGTAACGAAGTGTGTACCGCTCTAGAAAGCGAAAGGTTCATGAAAACCCACCAATCAAACAAAAAAGATTACGTCGAAGTACCACACCAAACAATCACATGTACGCGCAATATAAGTGTAATGAAAAACAGAACAGAGTAAAGCCGTTTCGAAACTAGTATAAGATTGCTGTAACCAAATACTGCCATTGTTGCGATTCGGAATACATAAAGCAATTTGGGATACCTGACACCTGCTTAGAAGATGCATATCGGTGGATGTTTTTTTTATGAAAACTTAAATAGTAATTGTTTATTTAATACAATGACATTTGACACGTTTTACCATAACGATACTGATACATGTATGTGACTTTGATGTGACACATTTTGGACGACCTTCTTTAAAACCAGTTCTGAGTTGGTCGCTATATAATAATCGCAAAAAGTGAATTTTTAGTGGATAGAAAGATTTGTGCAAATGCAATACACGATATGATTTCAGTAGAAGTGATCAATATATACATGTATTTTTTTCTCTTTTATACATATGTGAATACTTATTATGTAAGACTGTTGTATTGAGGGGATAAAGTATTGGTTCACTTAGAAAGATTATTTCGTTTGTTCCTAACATTGCCTTCTAATCGTAAGTTAATATGTCAAATGCATAACGAATTCATTCCGACACAAATCTTTTTTTTATCATGTATGTAAGTGCTGAATACAATTGAAAATGTATGAAGAGACATCGTTGGAAGAAATGACGTAACACAGATAATGGTTTATTTTCATAAAAAAGTGAGAAACTAGCATCATGACATATACGGAACAAAACGTGTAATTAAGTAGCACTCATAGCAATTATATGTCAGACTTGTCTATGTAGAAATAATAAAATAAAACAAACAAACACATAATACATCAGCTGTACATTTTTTGTTTGGTTCGTTTGTTTTATTTGCTGTTTTAGTCCGGCTCTGTTGAAGGACTCTCTCTTGCATATTCTACATTTAAACTCATATGGTCCATGAATGGGGAATGGTATCCCAGTCCTCCGCTAATGTTAAATTCCTAATTACATAACTTTATACTGCAACGAAAGATGCACTTATTATCGCCCTTTAACCTTCGTCATCTGAAAAGACAGTAAAAGAATGGTTAAAGAAAATTTCATATCAGAATAAGGTCGACACGTCATAAAATACATTTAATTAATTAAAATATTACTGAAAGGGCTGATAAACATTCTATTATCTCGTACATCAGCCACCCCACAACCCATCTTCTTTAAAATCGGTGAATTGATTCAGTTGGTCGGCAGGTTTTGTGTACAACATTTTTATAATTCTACAGTAAAATGATTAAGAAAACACTTATATTGCACCACATAACATGCTATAATACTATAATATTGAAGTACACATATAAAGTTTATTATAGATGGGTAGGTATTTCGTGTCAATCTCTTTTACATATGAAAGAGCTGTTGGTCATTTGGAAGTCATGTTATGCTGCTTAAAGTACATATAGATGCATAACTTAATTTAGATTTAAAAAAATAAAATACTAGGTATTTGCCAAGATTCATAAGAGTCAAATATATACGAGAAGTAAGAGCGTAATCGTGCGCAGCGAGACTTGCACATATAGAATTGAACCTTTTATTGCTTTCTTTCGAAATAATTTCATGTCTCCGAACTAATATGCACCACGCCCGGTGTTTTTTTTAATATGCGGATTAATGCTCCGTTTTAGATCCATAATTAATGAACGCCTCAATATTTTCAAAAATTAACACCGGATTAATGTTCACCGACATTGTTTCATACAGATTTGATATAAATATTATAGAGCCGAACAAAAAAATACATTAAGCCCTGTTTTCCCGGCACACGCGCTGGACATACACCTTTTAAAAAACGCTATACCAATTCCAGTACTTGTGCACCTAATAGATTGTAAACATTAACGGTTGAAATCCGTATGTGGGAATTTTTATGGTAACCAAGAGCGACGTCAACGTTCATGAAGCCTTTCATTCATAAATGTATATATGCGTCGGTGTCAAAATCAGCATCACCGGATGTAAAATCTATTTTTGACCTGCATATTATCCGCTGCTGTGTGCACCCGCCAATTAGTTTAAAATGGATTCCGAACCGGTAAGTCGATTACATAACATCAGAACCTAATATCCCTTCCAAAAAGGGCGCTATGCTGATTAATAGTACATGTATATTGCAAAAAAGTGAAGCTCACCACGTATAATGTCGCAGTTTATAACAATACAAGTTATGTTTCATCTTTTGTAATGTAGCTTGAGGTTTCGTTTCTTTAAAAAGTATGAAAGAGGTATACATTTAAACAGAGGAAACGTTCTTAAAATCATTCATATCAATGGTAAATTCATTCACGACAGAAAGTTCGTGTATTACCTTCTTACATGGGTATGAACTGTGTTGGTCATTTGGAAGTCATGTCCCAAAATGTGCTTAAAAGGAAGTCAGTTCCAAAAATTGGGGTTAAACCAATAGTTTTTGGCAATAAATTAGTTATAAGAGATAAAACGGCGTCGGGAAAATGAAATAATCATGGTTTTAGTTATATTTTACCGTACACGTGCATCAATACTGTGTATTATAAGAGAAAATGATATTTGCGCATCCCATTTCTCAAACGTCACGTAAGGAGACAACACATTTTTAAACGGTTTTCCTTCAATAACTTTTTTATCCCGACGTCTAAGATCTTGAAACAAAAAACCGAGGGAAGAACAAACACCGGAGAGCCGAAAGGGCGTATTCATTCAAAAGAAATATAAATATAAACTGGCTTACCGGGTGAAAATATCCGCTACTCCTTCACGAAAAACACTAAAACGACTCCATCTTTGAAGTTTTGCTCCAACTTTCTCACTTAAACGCGGTAAGCTCCCATATACGCAGGCCCCCCTGGTTATCTTACATTGCCATTATAGTATCGCTATAAATTTAAGATTTTTTAAAGTGAACGTAATAGTAAATTCCATGAATGAATGTTAGATAAATAGAATACCTTACCAAGATTTATATAACTGTGCACAGCTTACCTCTAGTTTCACTGGTAATTCAATTTTCAAACTTTTTAAGATAGCTTCCTTAACTTAAGCAGTGATTCAATAATGAAACGAGACATGTCGAAACGTAAATAAAGCACTGATTCACGTGATTCGGTAGAAATGGTGTCAAATTTCAACGACATGAATAGACCTTATTTTTGGCACAAACCAAAATGCGGTTTCGGTAGGTTATAAATCGATAAATGTATTCAGTAAGATCACTCATCACTCCAAAATGAAATATCATGTTACAAGCGTTGCATGAGATGGTCGGTAAGCGGGTGCTAGATGACTGCCAACAGACGCTCGATTCTGTCCCTACTTAGACGATATCGCGATGCAATGTCAGTAGATAGAAATATGCGCGGCTGGCTCACTGTCGTTTCCCGGTCGTTTCCCTTTCGTTTCCCTTCCGTAAAGAAATATACTAAAGCAGTTTTCCTTTCATGTCAACATGAAGTAACCACAATTTTATAAATTTATGGTCTTTCCTTAACCATAAATTTAAAACGAGTATTAAAACTTTCGAATAACAACTTAACCATGAAAATTCAATTTTCTTATAATCGTGACGAGGCGGCTGGAGGACTTTCGACCGTTTAGGCCTATGCAAAATATTATCCTTTTATATGTTTAATTTCAAAGTCTTGGTAAACAATGTCGTTTGGTTTGATCATTCCGAGTAAGAATGCCGTGGTAATAGCACCTTTGCGATATTTTGTCTCCTCCATATAAAACTCTAATTTTAACACGTATTTGTCAATCAACCTAAGCTGATCCCGTTTTTTAACGTTGTTCCACTGTTTTATTGACTCTTTAATGGTTGCTTCCATCTTTTCAAACTCATCGTTTTTAGTCCAGAGCATTTGATTAAGTTCATCATGCAGTTGGACGCTGTATGTTTTTGTTATTTTAAACGTTTTATTAAATTTTAATAAGGTAGACGTTCCATCGTCTTTGTCAATAATCATACCACATTTTCCAAAACCAAGAAGTTCCAAATACCTCTTATTTCCCTTATCAGTTTCGCGCTTACTACATTCTAGAAAAAACGGATAAAATCTCATTTTTTATATTGGAGTTTGATACTTTTAACTCAGGTTGATAAAACATACAACTGCATAACTTGAACTCCAAGATCTCCGGCTCCAGAACTTGCTGTTATATTGAGTCTATAATACTGGTATGCGTTAGTAGTTGAAATATCTAAAAACAAAGGAGCATTAGCAGATCCAAACAACATAGTTGTAGATGTCAACAGTGGTTCAAATTCTTTTCCATTATGGCTTCCGTTAATAGCCCATCCGGTTATATTTTTACCATCTATAGCTCTAGCTTTTAACGCCACTCTCCAAATTGTTACGGGTTCAGGACATTTAATTTGAAGCCAACCAGTTTTTGAAGGTGTAGCCCAGCTTCCATTAGATCCATCATCGTTCAGACTATTAAATGCACCGTATGCTCTAAATTTATCATCAGTAACTGAACTTGCAGTTGTTACAAATCCAGTTCTACTAATATTCTCCTCCAAAATTGGAACATAACCCGAATAACATTTTTTAGTTAAATTATTAGCATAATATTTAGTAACAGCATCTTGATCATCTATATTCTGTTTATTATTAGTAGTTGCTTCATTCATTAAACTAGTGACTTGTGACCAACTGGGTGCTTCATTTCCATTGTACAATGTAGGATAATGAACAGGTAATCCTTTAACCATCCTACCACCCATGTTTAAATCACCAGTCATAGTATCTCCAGACTTTGAAACTGTTCGATTATCAACATAATTTTGTTGCAGCGTCTTGAGCATTAGCAGGATCCAATACATTGATTAGATTGTGAGAATCCATATTAATATTTTCAGCAGCTGCATTTTTACCATCTCGTCTTAAGAACGTATTAATGGCTTGTGATAATGTGACACCTCCTGAAATCACTCTTTGCGACGATCCGACGTTTGTTTTACCAAATATATCTACAGACATTTTTATATACACATTTTTTTAATATAATGAGTTTATTACATGTTGAAAGCTAACGCTCTCACATTGTTTAATAATGTAAAGACACAGGTGTCCGCAAAACACCTCACCATCCGTCTATACTATTTCGCTATTATAATACACAGGATTCCTTATATAGCTAACGAGTTCAACTGGCGGTGCTAACCCATAACTGTCAAAGTACAGTTTTTCATGACCGTTTTTGATCCAAGCAGTCCAGTGTGTACCATTTTCTCGCGAGTCGCATAAATTTAGAATTCCACATTCTACCTTTTTAGGGCTTTTCGGTAGTTCATCGCGAACATAGACACCTCTAATTTTTTTAATTTTTTAACTTTGGAGCAGCATCTATCAACTGAAAATTGGATAGAGGTTCGTTTGGTAATACAACTCCTTCAATATTTATATACTTTTCGGTATTAAAACTCATTTTATATAGTGCTATCAATGTTTTGTTTTTATTTGATCGTTTAGATACGTTACAAGTTCAAGTGGTGGCTCTAAACTATAAGTGTCAATGTATATTTTTTCAGTACCGTTTTTGATCCATGCCAGCCAGTGTGTTCCCGGAATATTGGGATGACGTGGATAGTTGTCAAGTACATACCTTACTCTAACGTTTGAGATTTTAAGTTGCTTTGCAACGTCAATAAGTTGTGATGTGCTTGAGAACGTGCTGTAAATGGGTACGACACGCCCACCCACGCCCTTAAACTTCTTCATTATCTTCTGATTGTCTGTGAGATTATTGCTCATTTTTCTTAGGAGTTTATTTCCATAAGCCAGTGTGTGAATACCGTCTTTTTGTATAATACGTTTATCATCATTTGCGCTTAGAGCTACTTTGTTAACCGTAACAGTATACAATTCATGCGCGTATGATCTGATAACGCTCATTGACCTTAGCACTTCTTGGCGAGAAAACAGCGCGTTCTTATGATCGTCGTGTGTAATGGTGTTTTCGACAACGCTCTTTTTTACCCCCTTACACTTTTTGTTTTCCTTCCCTTCATACATTTTACACGAATACAGTTTAGCTCGGAGTCCTACAAATTCCTCTATTTGTTTTCCAGCTGCCTCATCTTTGAACATTCCGAGAACCTTTTTGTGTACACCAGTTTTAATTCCGGAGGGGTGATCTTTTGGATACTCACTCGTATCAAACAGTCTTTCAACATCGTTTGAAATGTCTGCATAAAAATCTTTAGTTTTAATTTCGTAGACAAGACAGTCTGTGTCCGTAAACAATAGCTTCGCCCTTTTTCCATATTTAGCTTTGATGTAGTTATAGTGGAACTCGTACATTATTGTCTTGCTTAAGTCTAGACATTCCAAGATAAATGGGTTTGTTATAACATAATTTGGTTCTTCTCATATGTATAGCTGTTAAATTTTCATCAAATATAGTACAGCGTTTATAATTAACCTTTGCAGCGAGCTTTTCCGCTTGTGTATGATTATCAACCAAACGGATATCAACACGATTCTCGATGATCTCCATTGTTTTTCCAAGCACACTGTTGTTCATCAAATTGAAGAAGTCTTTTTCAAAGTTGTTAGTTGCAGCTGTTCGCAATTCAGTGTTCAAGTCGATATATGTTTTCAACCAAGGGCTTTCATCAAACTTAATTCCTCTATGATGTTGATAACTCTGAGCCCTAGCTTTTCGTACTCATAATGTACTACATACTTGGTTTTGTTGTTCAAGTTTGGAATAAGCTTTTTAACTTTTGATCCCTCAGGTATAACGTTTTCAGGGGCTAGTTGATAGTCATAATGAAGATCATGTAATTCATCAGGATATTCCAAGTCAACTTCTAAAATACACCCCTGTCCTTCTGTGCATGAAATGTTTTTCCAATCGTTAAGCTTATTTCATTCATCCACTTAAACCCCCTTGTTGGAAGTGGCTTACTCATCGCGCACACGTAAAGATTGTTAGCGTCCAGATAAATTATAAAATAAACGATGAGTCTTTGCTTTCATAATAATTATCACCCATATACTTATTGAAGTGAAATATGTAAAGGGTTAGATAAAAGACACAAAATACCACTGACAATCGAAGTGAAATATGTGAAGTGTTAGCTGAAAGACACACAATACCACTGACAATCGAAGTGAAATATGTAAAGTGTTAGATGAAATAAACAAAAATACCACTGACAATCGAAGTGAAATATGTAAAGTGTTAGATGAAAGACACAACAAACCACTGATGATCGCAGTGAAGTAGCTCTGTGTAGCGTTCAAGAAAGAAACAGAACCCCTCTGTCTTTCACAATCGAGGGAGTAAAGGAAATAAAACTGTCAATCACTATGTCAGCGAAGTCCGACTATTTCTTAAGGAAAAAAACGACATTTCACTTACGATCGCTTTTCAGTATGATTTTTGGTCAAGGAAATAAGCAAAATACCACTTACGATTGTCCGGAAAAGAAAACAAGAGCACCGCATAGCGGGTGCCAACGCTCGGCTGTGGGTGCTTGGATTTTGTTTTTTTGACCTTTGCCCTTGAAGTCCATATTTGACCTTGACCTTTTCACCACTCAAAATGTGCAGGTCGATGAGATACACATGCATGCCAAATATCAAGTTGCTATCTTCAATATTGCAAAATTTATGGCCAATGTTAAAGTTTTCGGACGACGACGACGACGCGGAAGGACGAATAGGCTATGACAATACCTCGGGTTTTCGTCGAAAACAGCCGAGCTAATAAAACAAATAGCAATGCTGAAGTATGACTGGTGGTCGAGGACAGAACCAAAATACCGATCGTCCGAAAACAAATTGGAAAGAAACAAAAAAGGACTTACATTCGCAGTGAAGTAGGACTGTTATCGAGAAAATAAACAATTAGCACTAACGATCGAAGTAAAGTATGACTGGGGATCGAGGAAAGTTACATGATAGCATCAAGGATAGCAGCGAATGACGACTGGTGTCCAGTCGTCGAGGAAATAAAAAAAAGCGCTTACGATCGCAGTGAATTATGCCATAGAGACGCTAAAACAAGCGCTAACGATCGAAGTGAAGTATGACTAAGGCTAAAAGAAATAACAATAATACCAATGGAGATCGCCTCGAAGTACGCCCATGGATCAAGGAATGAATAAAACACAAATAACGAGCGCAGTGAAGTACGAATATGGATCAGTGAAATGCGGCTGTGAAACTAGAAAAGAAACGAAATACCGAGTATAGGACACATAACCATTGAGCGAAGGACTTGAGAATATTGACGAGAAAAAAGGCACCTACGATAGCAGTGCCGTACGCCTGGCGGTGGTACGGCAGCGGAAACATGTGAAGGGTCAGCTTCAGTTTGGCGGATCCTTAGTGTTGCGCCACCTGCAGCAGAACCGGAAACGCGCCGGCGCTGTCCGGACACAGCGGCCCCATGTGGACGTCGAGATGGATCGGCGAGTCGCTTCTTCCGTTCATGTACACATATCCCAGGGGCGAGGCGGAATGATGAGTTGGCCGGAATACAGTGATAGTAATGCGAGACCAAGTACTGCTTTGCTGGTAGCCATGATTGCGTTTTACACTTTAAATAGTAAAGTTGAAATGGCAGCCACCAGAGAGATTTCAACTAAAGTGTAATATATTAATATGTGTCGTAGAATATCTAGGCAGTTTTAAATACATACTATGGAACAGTGACCACATGGTGTGAACATTTATAGCGTAAATCATGCCTTGTGATCTACCTATTACCTTTGTTATCACGCACACGCTTTTTCCCACGATAACGGCTGCAAGTTTTAATTGTCTATGTCATTCACGATCCACTGAATGAATGGACATATTTAACAAAACAAAGACCAAACAAGTATTGTTTGTGTTAAATGTAGAAAGTATATTTACTTCAATAACCGGTTTATTGCAACAGTGGTTTGTATACATTCAATGCACTATTTAAATATTACGCTTGCCCAAACTAAACGACGCTGTACCACAATTTAGCCAAGTCAGATACTACGTTTATAAGTAGTTTTATAATAAGAATGATGTTTTTTTTGTTGTTTTTTTTAACTTTAACATTCTGTAAAAAAAATAAGCATGGTCTTAAACATACATTAAATACAGGGTCTTAACTATTTATGACTTTAGTAAGACATCTGTACATAAATTACATAATAGTAACACAATCAGATCAAACCAATACATTCCTAACATTACAAACAAAACTTTACATAAAAACTATTCTTGCAAATGTATTGTGTGAAGAACTTTTTAAATGTGAATACATACAGTTGTGAAGATTTCATTAAATTCAGAATGTAAGCGTTATGCCCAAATCAACGGGTTGTGTGCGGGGAAGAGCGGTTAGGACACCGACGCCATTCATAAGAGGCGCTCAGGGTCGTACACACAGTCTATTGGCAGTGCCAGACGTATAGAGCGCACATTCAAACCGCACAAAGGAAAGCTGGTCAGGAGCTACCTGCACGATCAGGGCGAGGAAACTATGGTGGAATGGCTCAAATAACACCCACATCTAATTAGTTTTCTCGTTTTTCGTAAAAGGATAGAGGAAAGAACCCTTTCCACTCTGGGTCCACCAGGCCAGAGTTTTTTTTTACAGGAAGTTACTATACTGACGGTTCGGTATCAGGCGATCCACATGGGAGAGATATGAGAGGTAGGCAAAATCGATCATCGGTGATGTCACGGTGTCCGACCATCGTTCTTGGCGTGTGTTCCACGACGCTACTGCGACCGTAACGTTTTTATTGGGTTGCTTCTATGGCGTACCATTTGGGTCAAAAGTCAACAAGACCTACTAGGTTAAAAGAAAAATGTACGTCGACGTACAATATGTACGTCGACGTACAAAAATTGTACTTCGACGTACAAATATGAAATGTACGTCGGCGTACTATATGTACGTCGACGTACAAAAATTGTACTTCGACGTACATATTTGTACTTCGACGTACACATTTTCTGAACAGCCAATCAAAACACTCGTCTCTTGAGCCGCTTTTCCTTCAGACTTCATTAAAATGTTAAAATCTCACACAACCGTTCAAAAACGGGATAACGGGTACACATACGTCGTGCATTCCGACTTAATGCTGTCAAAGTGATAAGACTAGCTTCACACAAATTTGCATCTGTATCTTGCGTCATTAAATTTCTACATAAAGAGTGAATAATGCGAGTTGCTTCTTCTCGAAAACCTTCGACGTCCGCCATATTTTTCGGAAACCGGAAATGGACTAGACCGGTCCTAGGACCAAATAATATTTATTACTTAAAACGATTTTAGAATAAATACCGTCAAGTAGATACTTTTTTTCAATTTTGATATTTTTATCCGTTTTGTCCTCAATTAAAAAAGTTTTTTTTTTAAACATTTATAATGAATAAGTATAAAGGAAAAGCGGCTGAAGAGACGAGTGTTTTGATTGGCTGTTCAGAAAATGTGTACGTCGAAGTACAAATATGTACGTCGATGTACAATTTTTGTACGTCAACGTACATATTGTACGTCGACGTACATTTCATATTTGTACGTCGTAGTACAATTTTTGTACGTCGACGTACATATTGTACGTCGACGTACATTTTTCTTTTAACCTAGTAGGTCTTGTTGATTTTTGTCCCAAATGGTACGCCATATGCTTCGGCGTCTATGGCGTCCCCAGGGCGATCATTCGGCGTTCTTGTAAGGACGCAGAAAGAACGATGAGACCCGGCGTTTACTTTGAACATCTTAATATGGCGTACCATTTGGGTCCAAAGTCAACAAGACCTACTAGGTTAAAGAAAAATGTACGTCGACGTACAATATGTACGTCGACGTACATTTTTTTGTACGTCAACGTACAAAATTGTACGTCGACGTACAATTTGCACGTCGACGTACAATATGTACGTCGACGTACAAAAAATGACGTACAAAAAAAGTACGTCGACGTACATATTGTACGTCGACGTACATATTGTACGTCGACGTACAATTTTTCTGAACAGCAAATCAAACCACTCGTCTCTTGAGCCGCTTTTCCTTCAGATTTATGCATTATAAATGTTTAAAATCTCTTTTTTAATTGAGGACAAAATGAATAAAAATAGCAAAATTGAAAAAACAACAACAAACAAACAAAGAATTAAAAAGTCGTATCTACTTGACGGTTTTCATTCTAAAATCGTTTAAAGTAATAAATATTATTAACTGCTGAGACCGGTGTAGCGTGAATTTTGTCAGATCGTGAAATAAACCGGAAATTTGACGATTCTCACAGTACCCCCGTAAGATTTCTCAGTTAAGTCGCCGTAAAAAAAAAATGTTAGATCGATGAAAAATAATATTTCACGCATGGTTGTTTCAATTCAACTTAATTTCGCGTTTTAACAAATTGCAGTTATTTTCGGACATCTTTTTTTCGGACGTTGAACGTAAACACGTTGCTCACAACGACGATATCAAAACAGTAGTTCTAACACCACGCACACATTTGAATTTTATATCTAAATATATATCGATGATGTACATGAATTGCGTTGTAAATAAATATGGTAATTCATGATATACAGTGTTGCGGTGTTTTAATTCAAAGATATAACATTGATTTAAGAACATATTTTCAGATTACATATACATTATTTCAGATAAAAAATGTTAGAAACTGATTATAAACCAAATTCAGTTCCAGAAATGTATAATCCCAACCACTGTTTGTATCATTATTTTAGCTAATTCACATGTTCACTCAATTCAGGAAAAATTATTGTATTATAAATATATTTCACACAATCATAGTTACCACTATCATCATTTATTTAGTCTGTCAATAAGCTTGATTGGTCATTGTTGGTTCGGCTCGGGTACTTCTTAAAAGTACCCCGGGTACTCCTAAGTATACTTTAATGTACCCCGGGTATGCTAAATATACAAAAACGTACTGTCTGTCAGTGCAGTCTCTCACCCACTTTTCATGGCTTTATCTCAGAAACTTAATAAAAGTTTTCAACATGAAACTTTGTATAAATATCGCTGCGGAGAGGTGCCATGCACAAGAACCATAACCCGTCGCTTTCTGAAATAAGAGTTATTGCTCTTTGT
>VMBQ01002728.1:40636-85060 GCA_007657795.1 Dreissena rostriformis
AACAAACAAATAAAGTTTGCATTTTCACGTATTGTTTGTCTTGGAAGTTTGAAGTAGTTTTGTGCAAGATAAAAGCAGTCTACATTGCTGTGACGTCCTCTTACGTAAAAGTTTCACATTTGTTTTGTTTTTCCAGCGGAAGGTCGTCAAAAATCATTAAATTTCTTTTAGAGCTGCTCACGTCTCTAGGATCAGGTACATCATCAGACGTTTCAAAAAACTTACATTCAATATCAGCGGGCTTATCTAAACTTTTAGCCATTTCTTCAACTAAAAGAGCTGGTGAAACGTCATTCTCCATTATATAGTCTTGCTCGTCAAACATTTTTATAATCTCTTCTTTAGGTAGCTTTTCTTCAAATGCTTTCTTAATAATTCTGTACTCCGGCTGAAAAAGCGACTTGCCAAAAACTTGCAAGTTGTTGTAGTCTAACCAGCCTGGTCGAAGTAAAAGGTTTAACAATAGTATAGTTTTTCCACATCCGCTTTTACCAATAATAAGACCTCGTATCGATCTCGGTAAAAGTCTACTGTTGCATTTTTTTTTGTAATAACATCATTCCACGAAAGATCTTTAACTTCCATTTTAAATATAATTTATTTTTTTTTTCATTAAAAAAATGTATTGTGCAAAGTGCAAAAGCAAAACTGACACAGTTGATGTGAAAAATGTTGTCAGTAAAAACAATAAACCAATGCTTCGCGGAAAGTGCGCCGTTTGCGGTTGTGTTAAAACACAGTTTGTACAAACGCATACTAAAACTGGAGGAGACTTGGTTTCGTCGTTGAATTCGGTAACTAGTAAAGTAAAGCTTCCTTGGGCTAAATTTCCCGGTGAAATGCATATTCCAGTAATGAACTTTGCAGGACCTGGAACTAATTTAAACGAGCGATTAACTCCAACTGGTGCTTATAAAGACTGGAGTAAACCAGTGGATCGAGTTGATAATGCTGCCTACCATCATGGCGAACACTTTCCAGATACAGCAAGTAGAAACGAAGCTGATAAAATTATGCTTGAACAAATGGATGCTATTAAAGACCCAACGATCCGTGAAAGAATTGAGCGTAGTATAATAAAGCCGATAATATCTACCAAGGCAAAGTTTGGGTTAGGTTATAAGGGGGAAAAAAGTCGTGGCTAAAGAACTAAAATAGACTGATCAGCTCGCAGGCAAACTGCATAGACCCGTTGTAAAACGTTTTAGAAAAAGAAAAGTCGTTGCCCATGGCATTGATAAAATATGGGCTGCTGATTTAGAAGACATGCAAGCTTTTGCTAAATTGAATAATGGTGTAAAATACTTGCTAACAGTTATAGATGTATTTTCTAAATATGGCAGGATTGCTCCATTAAAAGAGTAAAACCGGAGTTGAGGTCGCTGAAGCATTTAACAAAATCTTTCTTAAAAGGCAACCTCAAAAGTTGTGGGTTGATAAAGGAAAAGAGTTTTACAATACAAATGTTAAGGCGTTGGTAGTCGAGTTGTATTCAACAGAAAACGAAAAGAAAAGTTCCGTGGTAGAGCGGTGGAACAGAACAATGAAGGAAAAAATGTTCAAATACTTTTCAGCCAACTCTACCAAAAATTAGGTCGATGTCTTAGATGAAATGGTCAATGATTATAACAACACAAAGCATTCATCAATCAAAATGACATCTATTGATGCTAGTGATAAAAATAATGAGAATAAGAATCACTAAGATAAATGGAATATTTGAAAAATGATATACACCTAGATGGACTGAGGAGGTGTTTACAGTGTCACAAGTTCAATATACAGATCCGCCAACGTATTAAATCACTGATTATACTGGTGAGGAAATACAGGGTACGTTTTATCAACAAGAACTACAAAAGACAAGTCAAGAAGTATATAGAATTGAAAAAGTTATTCGAAAACGCGGGGACAAGTCGTTAGTCAAGTGGCTTGGATATCCCGAATCGTTTAATTCATGGGTTGACAATAAAAGCCTAATAGACTTGTAATAGTCATTTTCATACCCAAGTGAGGGTTTGGAAATGAACCTTAATCCTTTTTAAAATCAAGTATAGGATGATTTTTATAGAGACAACTGTTTTTCTTAGATTTTAAACGTATAGCTTTTCGAGTATTCATTCTTTTTTGATCATGTTGAAATTTTTGTAAAACTTTATTTAGATGCTCCTTTGGTGGTGGTGGATTTTCAATTTGCTGAATACACCGTTGAATCAATTCTTGTACCGTTTTGTCATCCATTTTATATAGTAAAAAAAAATACTTAAGTCATTTTATTTTTTTTTGTAAAATTCACGAATAATGGTAGTGTTCAAAAGTCCTCGAGCCGCCGCGTTTGCGAATGGGATGCTGCCCCGAGCTTGACCTTTCTGAAATATATTATATCTTGAAAAAGTTATTATACATTTATATATAGAATTTCATGTTACACGGAAGGATATATAATATCTTGAAAAAGATATTTACTTATACATTTATATATAGAATTTCCTGGGACACGGAAGGGAAACGGAAGAAAAACGGTTCTGTCCCAGAAGCCTAGTTTTACATCTACTTGTGAGTGTGTGGATTTTGTTTTTTTTTACCTTTGACCTTGAAGGTCATCATTGACATTGACCTTTTCACCACTCAAAATGTGCAGGTCGATGAGATACACTTGAAAAACCAAACAAAAGAAGNGGGAAACGGAAGGGAAACGGTTCTGTCCCAGAAGCCTAATTATCCCTCTACTGTAATGTCATTACAATAGCTAAATGTATTCTTGAGTTATTGAACAGAAACAAATTTGTAGTTACTAAACATGACCTTGAACCAACCCAACCCATATGCAATCCAAAGCTAAGTTTGGAAATAAGGCATTTATGTATAACACTTCATTACAATAAATTAATTTGTTGTGCTATTTTTAGTAACGGTGACCTTGTTCAAACATTTGTATTCATACTTATTTCTGTTGATTATGGTAAAACCGAGAGGAACATTTGAAGAATCAAATATCTCAAGCCTGTGTGAACCGCGGGGTGCTTAGAAATAATGTACATATAATCCAATTGTGAGTTACATGATGACGCTCAAATCAAACATATATATCATGTTTTTCTTTAAAATAAACCGAGATGATCATTTGACGAATCAAATATCGTCAGCATGTGTTAACCGTTATGTGCTTAGAAATAATGAACACAGAATTATATTGTGAGGAACACAAGGATACTCAAAATCAAACATCCAGGACACGATTTTCTGCAATGTAATTCTAGAGTAAACATACTCTATGTGAAGTACAAATATGAAGCAGCCTAACAAGAAATTTGACCGTACTAAACAAGGGAATCGCTCTTGCAGAATGGGGTTCCAAACTGCCGATTAGAGAGTGTTGATTTAACCATGGTGACGATGCTTTTTATTGATGGTATCGATTATGATGATTGTGGAGGTGGTGGTGGTGGTGGTGGTGGTGGTGGTGGTGGTGGGGCTGCTGCTGCCGTTGTTGATTATGTTGGTGGTTATTTAAGTTATATATTTTGGCGTAAAACAATATATCTATATGTTTCGAAAATAGTATATGCAACTTCATAAATTTTGTATAAATGGTACTTGCTCACCAAGTGCTTAGTATATCATAACTGAAGTGTGGAAAATGGACAACATGGACGTTAATCACGGGCACCACCTCCTTTTTGCGATGCATTAATAAATGAGCCAAGCTTCTTTCGAGGTGGCGCTATGGACCGGATGTTTTGAATTTTCAAGGATAATTTTTTCAGGATGAGTAGGTTATAAGTTTTTTTCAAAAGATTTCGAATTATTTCAAATATCTGGCAATGTAGTGCGATTCAGTGAAGATTAATTCGTCCACAAATGTACAGAAACCTACAATCACAACTCATTTGGAAACGTGAGGAACTTTATAAGTTGTGGCATGGTGGAATTTTGGAAAGCAAATGTTTCTTGTCTGTTTATCGAGCACATTTCCACCAGATTTATTCGTGAAAGACATGAAACGTTTACGTTCAACATATACTAGTTGCTGCATTCACAAACAAATTGGCTTCTTGCAGATTTATTATAAAATTTTGTTGTTGTTTTTTTTTCCAAAAGAGATGGAGCCAATGCCAAGACGGTGGCGCTAATGACAGAAGGTGCTGCCAATGCACGATATATGAATCATAACATGACTTACATTTGATAGATTTTCCTTTTTCTTTTTTTAACGTAAATACGTTAACCCAAAACTATACAGAACATAAACGTATTCTAATAAAAAAAACACAAGATGTAAACCTGTAAATATATTAGTAACCAATTAAAAAGTCAGCGACCTGAATAAAACATATTGTACAATATAAACCCAAAATATATAATACTCAATAAATCCAATAAATAAATTCTCGACAAAATATTTCTCAACAAATGTGTTTATACAGTAAGATAATTCATGACATAATTAAAAGATTTTACTTCTGCTTGAAACGATGAGTTTTGTCCCCGAATGCCTAATTCGCGAAAAGGCAAAGGTCAACGAATCTTATTTAGGCTAAAATATGTCGTTTGTTCCCACTAGCATCTCCAAAACATTCGGATAGCTCGGTCTTTAATCGTTGACCTTTTTTATTATACCCAAGTTTCTTTCCAGTTTCATAGTATATACAATGATAGAAATCTTCAAAATGTCTTTGCAACACATGTTTCTTCATAATTATGTAGACTTTATTTGTTTCGATTATATTTCATTGTGATCGAATTGAGAAAAAAGATCGAATACTCAACCTGGAATACCAGACAAAAATTGTATGGTCGGTATCGGTATTATAACTGAAATGTGCATTGGCGCCACCTCCTGTCATAAGCGCCACCTCTTGGCATTGGCTCCATCTCTTTTGGAAGAATGCAAAATTATCTATTAGATCGACAAGAAGCCAATTTTTAATGCATGCAACAACTTGTACATGTTCAAAGCAATGGTTTGATGTCGTAAGCGATTTAATTGGGTGAAAATTTACTCCTCACACAGGAACAAATATATTGATTTTCTTCAAAAACTTCACCATTCTTCAACGTATTAAGGTCATCACGTTTCCAAATTGGTTGTTATTATATGTTTCTTTACATTTGTGGATGAATACATGTTCGCTGAATCGCACTACATTGCCCGATTTTAAAAATAATGAAAAATATGTAAAAAAAAAGCATATAAAACCTACTCACCCTGTATAATTATCCGTGAAAAAAAAACATCCGGTCCTTAGCCCCAAGTAGCATTGGCTCATTTATTAATGCATCGCAAAAAAAAAGAGGTTGCGCCCGTGATTACCGGCCGTGTACAATGGATGAGAGAAAAGGTAACTTAGGAGAAAAGGGCTTTCCCTATCATCCTGAAAAGTGAATCGCCACCTTATTTACATCAATAATAATAACTTCTCGGACTGTCTCGAACGCAGAGACTTTCCGCTTTTCTGAAATGATTGATGTGATTAGAGAGAGACACCAAATGTAAAACTGACCCGAAGTGTCACATTCTCACAAGAAGACAATACATTTGGCAACAATATAGGTATTTTTTAAGGTCCCCAGAATGCCTTCAACAATTGATTTATGTTCAGCTTTCAGCGATATCTATAAGAACTCGGAGGGTTGCAGTGAAATTAATCCAGTCTGCCAAAAATGACCCGGCGGATAAAGCTCTTGGTGAAATCGCTGGTCCTCTTTTGAGCATTATTTATCGTCAAGTTGTCGAACAAGTGGTCTTTTGATTTTCTGATGTCCTAGTTTCACGAATACAGAACGTGGCAAAGATTAATGTCAGGTAATGTTCAGATGCATGCGATACCTAATTGGAAAGCAGTGCATGTATCACTGCAAACACTTAAATATTTCATACAAAAACAATGATAGCTAAAATTCCGATATAACTTAAAACTCGTCTCGACAGTAAGTTTCTCATAAAGCAGATTTGACAGGATGCCTGTGACCATACGAACCCAGGTGGTCCTCAAAGTGTCTACATTCAGCTCAGAATCACCCAATGATCTTCGCAATTCAAACATAGAAAAACGCATTACAATGAACATAATTTATACATTCAATCGTTTATAAGAACGCTCTTAAAACCTTGAAATATGGTGCTTTTCGAGACATAAGAATCTCATTCCCACCTGTTGATTGGCAACTTGAATAACACGCAGCCCCGCTCCCAGGGTAATCGCAGGCGTGGATCAATACTACAGAGTCCCTGTATACACCAATTATCCAGCTTTAATACGAATACAATTTTATATCTTATTAACAGAAAGCTTCGCGGCTGGCAATGGTGTGTGACCATAGTGATTATTTAGACTTGCATCGTTGTAGATGAGTTTCTGAGTGATTTGACAACCTGACAACATGTTCTCGCTAAGGAACGAATTAATTTATTGAACATTTCAATACACAATAAATGCACGTTTTAACGTTGCGACAAATATGTATATTCGCTCGTTACAAAAGGTATTGTATTCATGTTTGAGTCATGTTTTATTAATGTTAAGTACAGGTACACACAACCAACGCAATCATATCTCAAATTTGTTTATTACCGCCATTCGTCAACTCATTAATTATACAATCTGAAATCAGAACGCGCCGTATCTACATGAATCCCAATAAGTGTTTTATTCTTCCTTTGCGCTTCGCAAACATGTGTGCTTGAAAAAAACGTAGGCAGTATTGTATCTATGACAGGTCCTCATAGACTGCGTCCATGTGCGTTCCAGTGCGCGCAAAACCCTTCCAAGTATTCCACGATTGGCACCAAGTTCGATTATGCCCTCGTCAAATCCTATCAGGACGTGGAGAATGTGACAGACGATATAAGGACGCGCTCTTGGTGGTGGCACTAATAAGAAAGGTGATGAAAGGAGCTATGCACAAAGATTCACGATATAATTTATGTGATTAGTAAATTAGCCTGTATTATTCTAGCTGATAAAACTACTGAACATGTGATTTGAAAAGATCACAAGTTAACCACCCCCTCGAAAACTCTAGACCATCCCCTGAGTGAAATATGGTGCTAAGGGCATTAAACACTTGAGATTATGTTACCATTGTGTAAATGTTATAAATGTTTTTCAACCTTTCACATGATTAATATTAAAACATGATATGTTTACTACTTAAGAACGCAAGTTTCAGGATTATTTCTTTAAAGACTGTTGTTGGATTGCGAAATTAAATATTGCGGTTTCTTTTATACCTAATGATAAAATATGACATTTCTGCATTGAAATAACAGCAGTGAAAAGAACAAAAAAAATCTTTTCACCGGTGAAAAGATTTCATTTTTGGAATTCCTTTTTCTATTTTTAGATGATTATATCAAGATGTACTTCCCTTGATTATATCATTTTTTATATTTTTTCTATGATCACGAGTGAAATAAAATCGATTATCCACCGAATCCAACAAATTTTCTTTTAATTTTATGCGTTTTTTTTACCGTTTATTTACATTGTAAAAAAGTTTAACTGAAGAATTTCCCTTGAATAATTACGTCATTTCGTCAACAAAATGACGTCATTTCAATGTATTGAGGCACGCCACGGGAGAGAGGGTCACTTTTTAGCAAAAGGGAAATTATAATTAATTATTTTATTGAAAAAGGGGCATAAAAGAAACAGAAAATGTGTTCATGTCAGTGAAAGATCGTTTGTTATTTCACTCGTGATCATAGAAAAATAAAAGTTTCACTCGTGGCTGCGCCACTCATGAAAATATATTTTCTATGATCACTCGTGAAATAACACACGATCTTACACTGACATGAACAAATATCCTCTATTAGTTTTAAAAATCAAATGAAAGTAATGGTTACCAAATGAGAGCAATTAGTTTCAAATTAGTGTCATATCAGTATTTTACAGCAACAAAATGACAAAAAAAATAAATACATTTATTGTTATAAATTATAGCAACCATTTTATGCGTGTGCGTAAAGTGTCGTCCCAGATTAGCCTGTGCAGTCCACACAGGCTAATCAGGGATGACACTTTTCACTTTAATGGAATTTTTCGTTTTAAGTCTCTTCTTAACGAATGTCCAGTCTTGGCGGAAAATGTCCTTTTCTGATTAGCCTGTGCGGACTTTACAGGCTAATCTGGGACTACACTGCACATGGATAAAGCACTTTGAAGTCCCAGAGCGAGGCTCAAATATACTGTAGTCTAACCCACTCTTAAAGCCCTAAAATGGTTTCATAGCTCTAATTGTCTCAAAATTGACTACATCAGAACTCTACAAAAATTCATCGAATCTTGTATGTTCCCCAAAATGTATACCAATACTGAAAAAAAAACACACAATGGATAATCAATCAATCCCGCAAACCTGTCCAACAAGTTTGAACAGGTTGTTGCACTGGTTGGTTGTGTATGACCGCAAAATGTTCTGAGTAGGCCTAACAATAATCTAAAATGGTAAATCACAAATTCAACCAACTGACCGTAAGCATAGGGATTTGCAACAGTACATCTTCAAACCACTACTCTAATAAAGCACGTTTTATCCACACGTCTGTGTGTAACAGTGAAGATTTGAATATACAAAAAAATGAGACTAAAACGCAACATCAATAGATGCCATGCATGTGTGTATGTTTACTGATATTGTCTATTTTTTATCATTAAACTAACAAAATGTGGTTGTATTCGTTCCTTTATTTCTACATACATCATCATCATTCCGTTGACCGGTCTGGCCTTGGGGGGAAATGAACGACGACGAAACAGAGATTCTCCGCCAGTCAGGTCTGTTGTGGGCTCCTGTGAGTAGCTCATCCACGGAGAGGGACGCCCACTCGGTTACATTGTTCATTAAGCTTTTCGTCTGACAGCCTCGACGGCGACCTCCCTCTAGCGTTCCCTGGAGCACATTCTTGCGCAGTGAGTCGTGTCTGGTGACGTGTCAAAACCAAACAAGCTTTCGTAGTTTGACGGTCGCCAGCAGGGGTTCTAGTTGTCCAACATGTGCTGCTGTCATGTTCCGCCGTACCTGCTGGTCTTGTGGTCAATGTAGGAGATGCGGATCAGTCTTCGAAGACATGTTGAAAGGCCGGTTTCCTGTATTTTGTGTCCGCGTGAAGTGTCCAATGGTGTGTAGAATGGAGATTACGAGGAACTTGTAGAGTCTGTACTTGGCGGGGAAGCTGATGGAGTTGCTTGTCCACAACCTGCTCAGTCTGACTATCGCTGCGGTCGCAATGGCCATTCTTATTCGGACCTCAGCAATGTCATCCTTGGACATGGTTGCTTCTAAGTACTTGAAACTGGTCACCTCTTCTAGCTTGTCGCCGGTCATGGTGATGTGTGCACTGGTGTTGTTCGTGTTGTTCACCTCGATCTTCGACTTCTCTGTGCTCACCTCAATCCGGCATGCTCCTGATATTTCAGAAAGTCAGTTGGTGAGGTCTTGGATTTCACTGCGTTCTTGCAGTAAACTCCGAGTCCTGTAAATACACGACAACGTAGTACTGAGTTTAATATCAATCCTGTTTTTCTCGATTATTAGAGAATCTGGTTCCAAACATCGCGGACAAATAGACTTATATATTGTCTGTTAAGATCGCGTAAACCTATTAGCGCTTCGCAACAAATATGTGATAGAACAGCTAATGAGACACTTTATATCATGTATAGCAGGGCTTAAAAACGCAAATCACATGCGTCATTACTTTAGTGCTATTTCTTTAGCAGTGTATCGATCGCGGAGGTCGCAATCATCACGTTGGTCTACTTGCTCCGAGATAAATTCTATGTCTTGGTTGATACAATTATTCCACAAAGGTCAAAGATTCCAATAGTTTACATGGAGGTAATATACATCTGTGTTGATTATGTTTTACGGTTTTTCCTTTTCCAGGAAAGTCGATTCTAAAGATGCTGTCTTATCCTTGCAATACATTACAAGAACATCAGGTTAATTCATGCAACAAGACGTTGCATAATCTTATTTATTCATTATGTTTATTTAAACTGTTAAAGTATGTCTTTTTATTGGTGTATTGTGGCAAAATCTGAAAACATGTTTTGAAGCGTTTCATAATTCATGAAGACGCATTCCACGATCATTTGTTAGATTTGAACTGTCGCTGTCGCCGAACGGAATTAGGATTTAAGTCCCTAAGTTTACATTCCTGTTAAAGATGTTCAAAAGTTTGAGTCAAACACGCATTACTTAATATGAATTCGTATTTGTGTGTTTCACAAGACGATCGATATAAACAAACGCTTTGTGTATTGATGAATTATTAATGGTAATCATTTCTTTGAACGGAACCATGCACTTTTCTTATAATTAGTGCAATGGTAAAACTGTTGCAAAACTGAGCTCTGAAATTATACCAACACAATGCAGTATATAAAGTATGGTCCATTGGTATGTTGTTTAAACATTTTGTTACGCCACGCATCACGTTGTGTCTATAATACACACGTATATAAGCGTTACAAACTTATTTAAGTATCGTTTTACTGTGTAGAACATAAAATACGTGTGTTTTTCCTATACCGTTAATTGAGCCAGATACGACATCCCGATTATATCGTCAATTCCTCCCGGTACCTTTTCACATGATGTGTAAAAAAAACACGAGAGAGGTTTACCAAATTTGAAGTTATGGGCTCCGTCGATATTATTTGTATTAACGACGCATCTATTGCATATTTTGTCTTAAAAAACCGTCTTGGAGTTCCATGGTTTATAATAACTTCTTCACTTTCCGTAACTACCTTAGTGTTGCCAATATAAATCGGTAACGTTAGAAGTGCGGCCAGATCTTTGGAGGTATCATAATTCGTGACGTCATCAGGAAATTACCAGCTCCGTGTTGAAAGCTTCATTGGTCAATCTCTAGAATTTATATTTAAAAGCTACAGTGGTATCATGATACCTGAACAAGTCACAATCCAACACAATAACATCAGCTCCCTAATAAAGTAACATTTAGTAACACTTGCAACTGCGCTTATGGTTATTACATAGATACATCCACGGTACTGAGTTACTGTTAGTATGAACATAAAGTATTCTTCAACTCGAATCCGTTACCTCACCCATGATGTCCCATATAAGGTGGTTTCTGGTGCTATTTTTTAAGGTTATAATTAATGCAGAAATGCACATAAGATGAATACGATTGTATTGTTCATTTTACCCCAGAATAAAAGAATAAACTGGGAAAAGTCCGTCACATATCAATTTGTAGTAGTAGGACAATTTCAGAAATAGTGCCAACAATTCTCTGCCATTAAGGTAGGCTGACGGGATAACAATATAAATCTATACACAAACGATCGATGTGGTCAAGACTCGTACATAAAGCGTTATCATTGATGACCACACTATGTAGTCCCAAACAAAGTGTCAGTCATCACCGTTAAATAATTATGAAGTCGTAAGCAGAGCTATGTGCAACTCTGTATTAAGAGTCAATTTCCATTCAAAAACAATTCGACTCCGACTATTACCGGTATAGGTATATTCTTTTCACTAAGTACCTTTTCCAAAAGAATTAATATGTTTTCTCTTTTGAGATGATTTGCCATTTAAAATACACGGTACAAGCGTGACAGTCGGGCAAACGGACATCACCACTTCCGGAACTCCAACCCCAGCATCACAGACGCTTCATTACGTTAATAGGACGCCAGATTACCTACCCCATACTACATCAGCTGCCGCAAGTGAACGCTTCTACAGCTCCTATAACCCGTAAGTTGGCATAAACACCGCTTCCATTTTAGGAGGACTTCTCGTGTTAGTAGTTATTTATGTGGTTNTAGGCGATGTCGATCTTTGTTCCTTCATCTCGAGGACTTTTTTTCTTAATGAAGCTATTAAGGAAACTGAAATTTTAAGATGTTATTTTATCCTAGCAATGGATCAGAGAAAATTCCGCTGAATGCACGCATTTAAACGTCTCAATTTTAGCTTATGATTGCATAAATACAGTTCATTCCTTTCCTTTTCTTTATTTTCAGATTTACAAGTATCTAAATCAACGCGTTTAGTATTGATATTCCAACTCAGGTATTTCAACACGTTTGTCAACTTGTGAATAGTCTAGTGACACAAGTGCATACATGTATAACAATAAAAATGTGTGTGGACAGATTGTGTGAGTTCAGATGAACATGGTGCATGATCAACGGGGTTTAAATGGGGTTAACAAACGGGCTGAACAGAATGCAAACACTTTATTTTTAATCTTAAGTGCATAAAAGACAGTTTAACTTGCAGTTTGTGTCGATATCTTAAGATTAAAGAATAAATCAATGAATACGTCTGAAATCGGTGACAAAATTTCACGTTGCGTTCAGCAGTAAAGTGAACATGAATGCTATGCACATCGAATTTTTGGCCAATAACACACGGTGATTAAATAAAGTAAGTCTGATGTATTTCAAATTGCCATATGCAGAATTAAAATTGTATGTTTATGCACAAGTTGACAGTCTTAAGAAAATTATGTCTTAAAATGTTATTTGAAAAAAAAGGCACCTCTTACCGGTGTGTTTACATTCCTTAACGTTTAATTATGAACCCCACAAAGGCACGTGATCCTTCGCCCTGATTAAGGTCTATTCATAAAAATGGATTTCGCGACCATATTACTACGAACACTTATGGAAAACACATACAATGTTTGCGCTTATAAGGAAACATAGGGAAATGCTCGTGTACAAAAGGCCATATAATATTTATTTCAAATCATATAAAAATAATGTTCGTATTTAATAAAAGATGAATAATTAATCGCTTTGATTAAGTAGAAATTTCATTACCATTAGTCGGACTTGTTTGTCACAAAATACCTGACATTACTGTAACGTGTCGTAGCCCGAGCTTCGGTCTTAAGTATGGCTCATACGATAAACTCAAAACACAAAACAATAGTTTATTATTTTGCTTTTTGATTTGCTATAAATGAAATGATTGGTTTGAAACAGTAAATTAAGTATAAGCACATGCTATAACCCTAAGACCTTGAGCACTATGTATTGAAACCTTTGACCTCGGGTCTATGTATGGACACCTATGACCTAGAGTCTATGTATGGAAACCTATTACCTCGGGTCTATGTATGGAAACCTATTACCTCGGGTCTATGTATGCAGACCTATTACCTCGGTTCACGTCGAAATGACTCCGGGTCTGTGTGACTGGGTACCCTAGGTATGGAGCCTTATAGTGTGTGCATGAAGGTACGGTACTTATATCAACTATTAGCGACCCGGGCTACTGAGGGGTAGGTATCCTTCTTCAAGGCTCTAAGAACGTTTGAAGAGGATTTCCAATCTATATTCGTCCAAAGTCCCTAATTAAACTGCCTGTTCAGTGTGTATTCAAGAGTTTATTTACAGGTCGCCTCCGCGTCTTCAAGACAACATACAAGGTACGGACCTGCCCCTGTGACCTATTAGGGGTAAATATTTAATTTTGAGCCAAAATGGGTAAAACTTACCCCGGCTGGCCGGGTATTCGCCAAAGAGATATTGTTTATCCAAATAGACGCTGCCTGTTCAGAGAGATAACACGTGCTTTCATACGGTCTACCCATGCGGCGTTACTCGGACGTTTCCGTATGTCATGATGACGTTATATCTATAAACCCAAAGAAACACCCCTAAACAAAATAAATAGAAGTAAGGAAAGTAAAAATCGCTACATTACCCACGCCTCCGATTTTGAGCGTCCCGCTTAGTTTAAGCTAAGTAACAAGTAAATTTCTATGAACTCCTCAACAGTTCGATATGCCACTTTTCTTAAGTGGAAACTAGACAGAGCAAATAAAACAAGATATAACAATCTAAGCAATGTGTTGCATAGTGACATGGATGAAGAATGACTGCCTGTCATGGCATGTGTGTCCACACACATTACACCTCCTAGGTTGTTCAATTGTATGGAAACCCTTGTGAATGAAGAACATTGCCATATCCTCCAAATATATTCCACAGAAATTGCATTTGTGAAATTTGTTACACTTGCATTCGAGACACTGTCTCTGATGTCTGTGTCCCCTTTTCATCAACGACAACTTCCTTCTGGGTGCTCTAATCCATTCGGACGACACAGTCGACCTGAACGGCATGCTCTCGCACAGCTACCTTCGGTATGTCAGCCGCCCGAACGCCGCTACTGCACAAACACTTCACAGCCTCTACATTGTCAAAACATCCATTCTGTTCATCAAGGTTTTTGCCTGGACCATTGGGCGTTTGGACTCAAAAACCTTTTTTCCGCTTCAACGGCGCTTGAACAGGATTTGGAGCCGTCCTCTTCCGGATTTTTCTACCTAGCTCGAGGTTACTCGAGGATTCGTCTGTGGGACACCCTCCTCTTCCACACATCGGTATCTGAATCCCGGTCACTATAACCATGATCTTCCTTATCACCCACTGCACACGCAATGGCAGTTTCAGCACAACATCCCATGCCACTGTCCTGAATGACTTTATTATGCCCTGTTTATTATGTCTTTTCAGATATACGGCCTTCTTGAACGTCAATCCGCAATCCTTACACGATATTCTCTTCGATACACACTTCGTCACACTGTCTTTGAATCTCATCTTAACCGGTAAATCCTCTGTGCGTACTGGACGCAAGGTTCTCGTCCTGTGGTTAGTCTTCGGTTTCGCCATGGTCGTCCTTTTTGATCGAGCAGGACCATTCCGTATTGCACAAACTGCACAACTGTTAAGATGGATCTTCACATCATGTTTTAATCCTGGCCAATAAAATCATTGTCTTATCTTTTCAAAAGTGTTCTTGATACCAAGGTGTCCTGAGGCCTTGAAACCATGCAATTGTTTCAAAACAACTCGCCTGTGTTTTAATGGAACGATGACCTGCCAATACAAAATATCGGTCACAAGCACATCCCATTTTCGTACTACCAAGCCATCTCTGACTTCGAGACGCTCCCATTGGTTTAGTAGTATCTTGAGGAAATGACTGCACTCTACAACGGCAGTCTAATTAAGTCGTGCGTTATCCAAGATCCACTGTTTCAGACGTGAGACATCTGCGTCAGCTTTCTGAGCTGATACACTAGCTGTTATTATATCAGTATCCTGGGGTTTCCTCTGTTTGATGATATTTACTGCAGGTTTCATCTCTCTCGTATCGGGACTATTTTCACAATGAATATATTGCCTTCTGCTTTGAGAATCAGCATTTCCATGCAACCGACGTGGTATGTTCTCTATCTTGTAGTCATACAAATCTAGTTTACTACCCGAGCATTCTGAAGCTCCTTTGCTTTTGATAGAACACCTGTCTCCATTGATACTTATATGCTCTTAAGCCAAGTCAATATGACACTGATACTGTTTGGAAAAGTCGAGTTTTTTTTTTAATTTCTCCTTCTTAAAGATGTCAACATACCGAGAGGTTCAAACATATAATAAAGTAGAACTATCTTTGTTTCGGTTCATTTCTGCAGTGAAACTTCAGTAACGAAAAAAAACACCGCCCATTTTTGTTTTTAACCTGAAACAGCACAACATTCTCGGTTGTATAGGCGGTATGTATATATTTTCTATGAAGTATATATCTGAAATAAATGTTGTTATAATTGGGATTATAAAATATATGTCGCAGACCGATATGGTTTAGTTTAGGTAAAATATCCAATGCAAAAATAGTATTATTTGGAGAGAAAAAAACATTATCACAACATTATCCCATTTTCCTACTCGAACAAACGTATAATATGGTTCCTTCCCAGTTTTTTTTATAACAAATAGAGTCAGTGCTTTTAAATCAGTCAAATAGCGAATAACTTTTTTTCGCGTACAATCACCACAACCCCCCTTTTTTCTGAAAACAAAGTTTTCTAAGTTTAAAGATTGTCTTAATGTGTGTTCACACGAGGACGACCAATTTATCAGTACAACCTATTGTAATAGTGACAAAACACGCCCAGTTACCTTGGATTTAGATTTAATCACAATATGGAATGTTCTTCGAAAATGTACAAGTGAAGCTACCTATACTCATCATATATTCGTATGTTCCTTTGACCATCGGAAATAAACGATTATTAAGCAATTACGCGAGATTGTATTTACCAATTTGGTAGGAACACAAATGCTGAAAAATAATGCAAGATACACGTGAGGCTAAATATATAACATCTCAAACACGATCCTTGTAACATGATTCTCGATTAAAGCTATTTATAAGATGTGCGCAGATAAATAAGAATTAAATATTTAATATTGGACACGCGAATCACACACGAGGGTTCTTTGCTGCCACTAAGCTGATATTGTGGGGGCGATTTTGATTTGACGGATGATGATGGTGCTTTTAAGTTGATTGTGGTAGAAATGATGACAGCAAGAAATTACGATCACATAACAGACGACACTATATGCATATAAATACAGAATAATGTGGTTTAACTTCAAGTATTTATGTTGGGATTGTCTTCTTCATTGGTGTCAATCGCATACATTATTGTACTGAAACAATCAGAGTCTGTCCGTATTGATAACGCTTCGTCTTTTGGAAGTATATTAACGCCGTTAAACAAATATAATCAAATGCAAACTCTTCAGTTTTAATAAATGCTGTATATTTATCAATTTAAAATGTATACTTACATTATTTTGGCTTCAAGAGTTTTTTTTTAAGTACACAAAGAGCACTGTGAACCTTGTAGAATGAAAAATAATAACTAAGGATGAAAGTAATTTCACCATCAGTCAGATTACCAAGTCATCGTATACGAGACCAAATGCTAAACTCGTCGTTATTGTCAAATAAACTCACACAAAACTATTCCGTTAGAACATGGTTATCTTTAAAACCTTGCATAGTTTGCCGCCAGCAATCCATTTCTGTTCCGTTTGTCTGCGATATCCTTTGGAACTCCCTTGTTTAAGTATAATTAATTAGCATGCGATTAAAACATGCCGAGAAACTTATATGTTTTTTCAATGGTCCTTTATCAGTCATTATTTTCTCGTCGAGTGGCGTACGAGTGGTCTGTTGATTTGTTGACGTCACAGCTTCATAAACTTAGAATATGCCGAGGATTGCAGGACAATTACAGATGGGTGTAACTGAGATGCACGAAAGCCTACTTCTACGCAAATTAACACGTAATAACGCAAACTAATGCAAAGTAACGCTGATAAACGTGTACTAGCGCTAAATAAAATCGTAACAACGTAAAAAAAGGCGTTATGACTCGAAATTAAGGCATACAAATGCGAAATAAATGAAATTCCGAGTGGGCAAATTAACAATGTCACGTGGTTCACTGAAATATACTAGTATTGAGCAGAATGTGGCATTTGAGCCGCGCTCTGGAAAACCCGGGTTGAATGCATGTGCTTAAAGTGTCGTCCTAGATTAGCCTGTGCAGTCAGCACAGGATAATCAAGTACGACACTTTCCGCCTAGACGAAATTTTCTTTTAGAATAGACTTCCTTTAGTCGAAGAAATACCGTTAAATCGGAAAGTGTTTTCCCAAATACGGCTGTGCGGACATCAACTGTAAAATTTCACGTCAGTAACACACCAGCAGACGGCAATTTTGGAAGAAATAATTAGTTTTTTTTTACTGTGCACAGTTTGCCGACAGCAATCAATTTCTGCTCATCTATTTTACAGAACTCGGTGCTTTGAAGTCTGGTTAATACATCATGCCAGAAATGGCAGAGAAAGCGGCCCATGTGATAAATGGTTTATCATCGGTCATGACAACAAGTCGAGTGGCCGAGAGAGTGATCTGTTAACATTATACGTCAAGAAGACAGCACGTGGCGAAGATCAATGACAGGAAATTAACAGATGCGTGAAATTGTGATATTACTGTTGAAGCCTAGTATTTATCACAACAAACACCCATGTAAATCAGATGAATAAAATAACCTCATTGGTGAATACAATCGTATGCTGTATCCTACCTTGTGATTGAAGAGACAAAACAGTGACTAAAAGGTTTACTATTTATTTCAATAACGGATCTTTATGGCTGTTGGCTTTCCGGTTATCATAGTGGTTGGAACATGTGCTTCTCACCACGGCAACCCGGGAGCAGTACCCGGTCCCGGTGCATGTGAGTTTGGTGGATGGTCAACGTACTGAGCACATGTGGTGTCCATCGGTCACTCAGATATCCCACCACAGCACAAGACCACACCAAAATTGAAAGACTTTCATAAATGAGAGCAGTTGGAAAACAACAGACTGACTTTTCCTGTTTCTGTCAGTGTATGGCTTTCTTTCTATATTTTGGCTATTTTAGTATTTTGCTAATTTGAAAAATATCCTACGCAAGGCTTAAAGAGCTTTTATTTTGAGCGGAAACAATTATGTATTTACTAACAGCGACCCAATGGACCTTATATGCAAACAAAGGTGATATGGTGTAGAATGTTTATATACTTGCATCACATAAGCTCAGGCTGTTTCAGAGATCTTACGCCGAAAACATGTTTCCATATTTGGTAACAGTTACCCTAAGTTGACATAGATCACACCGATCCAATGTGCGATCACTGCAAGTTAGAAATCTATTATCAAGTTTATTTCACCTACTCAATTTTTTGTCAAGTTTGTTGAACAAACAATTCTTCAATATCTACTAACAGTGACTCGACTTGACCCCACACAACCCATATACAATCCCATGATAGATCTGGATATTAGGCATGTACGTAGTTTCAATACAATATCTCAATTTGTTATAGCGCAGAATCAATGTATCTGTATTAAGTAACATTGACCTTGACCCCATCTGCAATCTCAAATGAAGTTTTGATGTTAAGCATCAATGTATCGTCCCCTTCCTGCGAAAAAAGCCAACCTCAATATACAAGTTTTCAGGAGAAGGAAAAAACTTAATATTTTTTTTTTAATTTCAGAATGAAGCTAAAACTTTGCATGATGACTTTTTAGATATCCCTACACGTGTCATAATGTTTAAAATGACGTGTAACTGTTTCTGTAGTCAATATGAGACAAGAGGGCCATGATGGCCCTGTATCGCTCGACTGTTGTTTTTTTAAGCGAAAAAAAGCGTTAAAAACTTATTTCAAGTGTATTTTGATAAACTTTTAGTTTTGAGAAGAAAATAGTTTATAAATCCCATAATGAATAAATAGCAAAAACGAATAAACATGCAAAGTTCAACGACTTCCTGTGGCCATGTTTTTTGACGAATCAAATTTTCTTGAACACCTTTTTAATGGGAGCCTTTAAGGGATAAATTTGGCCCCAGGGGCATAATTTGAACAAACTTGGTAGAGAACTATAAGATGTCACTACATACCAAATTTGGTAGCCCTAGGCCCAATGGTTATGGACAGGAAGATTTTTAAAGTTTGCACAAAAGAGGCTTTATATAAGCATATGTTCAGTTTTGTGACCCCCGGGGGCAGGGTCAAATTTGAGCCCAGGGGAATAATTTTAACAAATTTGGTAGAGGACTATTAGATGTCACTACATACCAAATTTAGTAGCNGAGATAATTCTGGAGCTCTAGCCCTGATGTAGCTTAATTTCAATAGGGTTTGAATCTTCATTTATATGAAAACACAGTGCAAGTTTGGGAAGAATTGGATGAAAAATGCAGGCTTAATTGCATAAACAAGCTAAATATCACATCTTATCAAAATCAATGGGAGATGATTCTAGACTGATTGTCTAGATGTTGCTCATGTTCGATAGAGTTGGAATCCTAATTAATATGAAAAAAACTGTGCAAGTTTGGAAAGATTCAGACAAAAATTGTGGACTTTAATTATAGCATAAACAATTGGAATTACAAGATTTTCTCACATTCAAGGGTTGATCATTCTAATCTTATTGCCCAGTTGGTGCTCATTTTCAATCCGATTTGAATCATTATTGATATGAAAACACTGTGCAAGTTTGGGGGGAATTCTGGACTTCTTGCGCAAATATTGCTAATTTTCAATAGGGTTAGTTTTTCTCAAATTCAAGGGGAGATAATTCTTGACTTAATGGTTTGATGTTACTCATTTTTAATATGTTTGAGTCCTCATTGGAAATAAGACACTGTTCAAGTTTGGCAAGAATCGGATGAAAAATGCGGACTTTATCGCGTGAACAAGCAGAATTTTACAATTTTCGCAATTTTAAGGGGCGATAATTCTGGACTTAAAAGTCCGATGTTTCTCATATTCAATAGGGTTCAAGTCCTTATTGATATAAAGACACTGAGCAAGTTTGGAAAGAATATGATGAAAAATGTGGATTTTATTGCATAAACAAGTGGAATTTCACCATTTTCTCAAATTCAAGGGGAGATAATTCTGGACTTAATGGTCCAATTATGCTCATAATCAATAGGGTTAAAGTCCTCATTGATATAGAGGCACTGTGCAAGTTTGGAAAGAATCGGATTAAAAATATGGACTTTATCGCGTAAACAAGCTAAATTTCACCATTTTCTAAAATTGAAGGGGAGATAATTCTGTACTTCATGGTCCGATATTGCTCATTTTAAATAGGGTTCGTGTCCTCATTGATATAAAGAGACTGTGCAAGTTTGGAAAGGATTGGACAAAAATTGTGGACTTTATCGCGTAAACAAGAAAAAGTCTTACGGACGCACACACGCACACACACACACACGCACGCACGGACGGACGGACGGACGACGGAAACCATACCATCACATAAGCTCTTCAGGCCTTCGGCCAGTAGAGCTAATAATGGAATCAAATGCGTTATTAAATGCAACAAAGATTTGTGTATCAGTAAAAATAACAGTATATTAAATAGTTTTAACCTTATTATCATCAAACTTATTTTCTGTGCCAACCTTTTGACCACAAATTAATACCCCTTTCACAAATCAATGTAACCCAGAGATGCATTGTCTGACAAGTTTGCACTCTTGTTAAGTTTAAAGCTAGATTAAACATTAAAGAAGGCATTTGCTTTTGGCACATGGCATACCATCTCACCATACTTTACTCATGTGACCTATTATTTGAAATCTGAGCATAGAAATACATGCAGATATGTATGTACCCACTAACAGCTTAATCTCTATATCTCTCAATCATTTATGATAAACAAATAACGCAACAAATTTGATTTCCTAGCCTATACAACATTTTCTCAGTGAAATTTATGTGTGTCACAAACTGTTCGACAAACAAATTCTGTACAAGAAGTTAAAATGTTATCACTTTCTTTTTAACATTAAAATACAAGATGACAAGAATATATGATGAAAAAAAAGTCAAACGAGATAAACTTGATAACATGAACATGTACCACATAAATTTAACTGATGGATCCAAAAGATGTGGCAGAAATAAGGATCGGTCCTGAAACATCAAGAACCACAAGTCACACAAAAATCCATAATTTTAACAAAAATCTGCCAACTACTCTGACTCTGGTATTTAAATTATAAAAGGGTTCGTCTCCAAATGAGAGAGATATTTACACCCCTCACATTTGTGATAATTGGTATATGGGTCAGTTGTAAAGAGTTGTAAAGAGAGGAACAAAGATGTTAATAATGACTTACCTAGAAAAATGTTTGCATATTATATTTTTTATTGGTTGTTCATGTATTCATACAATAAAAATAAAACATTTCATTTAAACATTAATAATAGTTCCCAAATAAATAGTACAGTCATTATAATTATTACTGAGTAGTTTCTAACCTATACAACTAACAACACAGTCAATGATACATGAGCATGGTGTACACATGAGAGAAATTTAAACACAAATTACAATCATTATAAATTAAATGGACACATATATTCCTAAATTAAGCTGTCAAAGTATACCACAAACAATTAAACATTTCTATTGGAAGTTATATTGCCACAATGATTCTCACAAACATAAATCCTTAAACATGTAAGGGAACAAAACAATATCACCATAACAATTATACGGCATCAAATATAATACGCAAAGATACAAAATGTTCCTATACAACCGACCGGTATAATAACATTTATTTTGTTACAGGCATTTTATACACAATCCACCAATTCCTCAATAGAGGAGACATATTAACTAACTTACACTTCCATCATAATGTTAAGTTTTGAACACCAGAATATGGTAACTTTCAAACATCCCCACAAAGAGTGAAGCTCTGTGTTTACTGTAGAAGAAAGATATTGGTGAGACACCTTCCATCTCTGTGACCACCTCTGCCAGTACCTGTCTCCCATCACTGTCCATCTGTAGGATCTTTTGTAGTCGAAGATAATATCAGAACTTGACCAGAGTCTGTAACGTGGAGGTTATGAAATATGTCACCCCAATGTAAGAGAACAACATCAACATCATCCTCAATAGTAGAAGGGATAGAAACTTTGTTGATCACTGTGCCATCCCTGGACAGTGTGACCAGATGCATCTCAGAGCCGACATATAGATTGATCCCATCTGTGCTGACAGCACAGGACTTCACTGTATGAAACAATATAAAAAAGAAATACTGAATTAGATCTTTACTACAATGTAAAATTTAGCTAATCTAACTAGCAGTCCTACAAGAATTTTGAAAATGTAGTCAAGGGTTCACAGATCCACAACACTTAGCTGCATTATCATAGAAAAACATTAATATTTCTTTGATAAATTACAAGACTTGTAGCGAAACATCCCGATACATCTTAACAGATGGTTTCATAAACAAAAATCAAAACATGCACATTCATCCTGTCTTTACCTGTTTCCCCTCCGGACAAATCCTCGTAAATCTTTTTTACCAGTCTCCCACTAACAGTATAGTGGTATAGTGCCGTACCTGATGAGATATACAAGTTGTCTTGGTGATGAGCAATACAACTACAATCATGTTCTAGCTTCAGTTTTCTGTCCTGCGCAAGCTGACCAACATTGGTCACTCTGATGAAATGGACCTCTTTGTTTTCCAAAGCAACAGCCACCAGACTGGAGTCAATGCTGCACATGGACCATGGTCGGCTAGGCAATTTATAGTTTGTCACCAACTTGAAGTTCTTATCCAGTAATATTACCTCCCCAATATATCTTTCAGTGAGATATATTGTGGAGGATAAGGAGTCGTATGTAATGAGTAGTGCTCCAGTAGCTTTCTCACATATAGCAGTTACATTAGGAAAAGTAGTAGAAAAGTATCCCGTCTTTCGAATACGATACTTTGTCTTCTTTGTTACTTTTAGAATTTCATTTGGATTTATCAACTTCCCAAAAGATGACAAAAGAGAGAAAATGCACTCAATTGATGAATCAGGAATGAATTTAATTGTCGGTATTCTGTTGGAAACTATTTGTGACTTCAATGATTCTATTTCAGATGACTTTTCTGAATATTTCCTGTACAAAAGTAATTTCAATGTTTCTGTATTTTTATCAATGTTCTGGATTTCATCCTGTATATTTTGGATCCTAGAAAGTGCATCGATGCATTTATCCATATCATCTTGGAGTGGAGCCTTCAGTGTTTCCAGTAGGGTGTTTAGTTCTTTAGTAATATTTCTCTCCAACTTATCTAAAGTTTCATTGAATTTCATTCGTAAAGTCTTGATTTTATCAAGTTGTTTTTCAAAAGCCATCTGTAGACGTTCAGCATTACCTGCGATGTTTTTCTTTTTAAGAGTCAGCTCTTGTTTTAAAGCATTGATCTCCTCAATAAGCTTTGTGAAGTCCCCAGTCTGTTCCATGGTTTTAACCTTTTCATCAATCAGAACAAGGCGTTCAGTGCATTTTCTGTTGAACATAAAACAGGACTTTAATAATAAACATAAACAATCCTTCTTATCCGTTTGCAATGGACTTAATATTGACTTAATATTGAAAATCTGTTCTGATATATTTAAACAATATGCATAAGTGTACATGGTATGCAACATAATCCAAAATTTGATTGAACATTCCATGCAGCCTCTCTTTAGGATTGACATGTGCATCTTTGTCAAATCGTCCCGGTCCAGTGATTTTTCAAGTAGTTATTGCCCTTTGATTATTAATTTGTCTTTTTTGTTTCCGGGCAAGATCTTAGGGAGTCATGATCGGAGTTTCATGAAACTTTATTATGCCCCCGGTATGGTGGCATATAGTGATCGCACTATCCGTCTGTCTGTTCGTCTGTCCTTCTGAAATTCCGTCACACTTTGCGTTTAGATTTTGCGTTTAGGTTTCGATAAAATGTGGACATTTTTTGCAATAATGATCATAGCAACTTGATATTTGGCATGCATGTGTATCTCATGGACCTGCCCATTTTGAGTGGTGAAAGGTCAAGGTCAAGGTCATCCTTCAAGGTAAGGTCAAAGGTAAAAAAAAATCAAAGCGGCGCATGAGGGGGCATTGTGTTTCTGACAAACACATCTCTTGTTTCCACTACTTTTAGGGATGATATGCCCATCCTTGTCAGGGGACAAGGATGTGCATGTCTAGACTATAGGGTTGCTGAATATTAAATTTCATCAAATTGTGATCATTATTGTCTGAAATATCATGCGGAAACGAAAAGTAGCATGTACATTATCATAGGGCAATAACTTACTGAAATCTATTAACCAGAACAACATGAAAAGGAGCCGTATTTCCAAACTGTAGGGATGCGGCATATCTACTTTCATCAGAAAATTATTGTATTAAGAAACAGCAGTCAGCTTTGGTAATACAAGCATTGGCTTTATGATTATAATCTGATAAATGTCACATCTTAATATAAAAACAACTTTTTACACCAAAATTATCATGGATATAAGCTACTAAACAAGTAAATTCGTTGAATTTATATCCCAAACTAGAGCTTTGTCACAGAAAAAAGCATTTTTTCAAGATACAAAGGGACATAACTCCGTAATTAACAGATGGTGTACAATGCCATTTGGCGTGCATCATCCTCTTATCCATATATATATACTCATACCAAGTTTCAATGAAATCCACCATAGCACTTCCAAAATATGGCTCCAGACACAAAAGTGCCAGACGGACGGACGGACAACGCCAAAACAATATCCCTCCGCCTTTGGCGGGGGATAATTTGGTGGAGGGATAACAACAAGAGATGTGTTTGTTAGAAACACAATGCCCCCTACTGTGCCGCTTTGATTTATTTTTTTACCTTTGGCCTTGAAGGATGACCTTGACCTTTCACCACTCAAAATGTGCAGCTCCATGAGAAACACATGCATGCCAAATATCAAGTTGCTATGATCAATATTGCAACAAAAATCCACATTTTTCGAAACCTTAACGCAAAACCTAAACGCAAAGTGACGGAATTTCAGAAGGACAGACGGACGGGCCGATAGTGCAATCACTATATGCCCACCTTTGGGGGCATACAAATCAGAGAAATTTTGGGTACCGGTAATTTTCATATACCTAGTATTTTTATTTTTTTTGATTCCATGGTCAAACCTATCCAGGCTTATGAATTAGAAATATATGTTACAGAATTTTCCGATATTCTTGAACAAGTTCAAATTTACTATTTTAAATATTTCCTTAAGAGTTAATAACTCTGTTAAGGACAGTATTGCATTGGGAGCTCAGGACATGTATCTTTCACCGGGCACGCCTGCTCTTCATGGTTAACATTTGTGATAAGCTATTTCTGAATTGCATAATGAAGTATTAAGTTACAGTCCGGACTGTCTTGGTGAGACTAAAGCACACACAAAGGCACAAACGCACGTCTGCACAGTTGATGAAATTTAATGTACATATCTGAATATGATACTGAATTATTGAGCCGAATTACTAGCCGCTACAAAGTATTCAAAATACGTTGACAAACATAGAAACAAACGGACAAAACATTTTCGAAGGGTGCAAAATAAGAGGGTAGTAACTTACTTATGACTGCTTATAAGACATCTAGAACATATCAGCACATCATGATCTTCACAAAACAAGTCCAGTTTATGACCCTTGTGATCCTGGCACTGCTCTGTTATATTGAGTGTTGTAGATCTTTTGTGCAGTGATGAACTGAAGTCTGATCCTTTTTGCAATGATGAACTGAAGTCTGGTGCTTGATGAAGTGATGAACTGAAGTCAGACGCTTTGTGCTGCGATAAACTAAAGTCAGACGCATTGTCTTCCAATGAACTGACGTCAGACGCATCGTCTTCCAATGAACTGAAGACAGATGCATTGTCTTCCAATAAACTGAAGTCAGACCCTTTGTTCTGTGATGATCTTCCTCCAGTAGCCATTTTGTCATCAATCAAAGAAATGGTAGTCCACAAATTTGAAGCAGCTTTGGTGTTTCTTTTAGTGTTATCTATAGTTTTGAACCTTGTCTGCCCTGAACACATTTTATATATAACATTCACAGTAGATAACAAATGACATTCTATCAGCAATACAAATCAAATTTTGTCAGGCACACGTTATCATCAGATTAAATAATACATGTAAGAGGACAACATGCTTAACTATTATATTGTAGCTATTTCAAATGGGAGGCAAACATGTCCTGCAATACAAAGCTGAGTTATGACATAACAAATAATTCCAAGTTTTATTTGAAGTTTGCATGTAATGCTGCATTTGATGCTATGGATGATGTTAAAAGTGCATTAAATGTTAAGAAGTAAAATGTTAACCTCAAAGTCTATATAAAAAACAAGCTGTAACAGACAGTTAATCACTCGCCACGCGCACATTGTTGTCGAAAGGGTACAGTAAGAATTTGCACCTGAATTTTAAGGAAAAAAAGGAAAATTGCAATGAAAAGGTTCTGGTATTTTGTAATTTTATACAAAAGAAAATAAATCTTGAAAAATTAAACAATTGTGAATCCCTGAAGATATGCGCAGAAGCATTTATATAAAATCATTGTGTAAAAGTCTGAAAAAAATGTCATGCGCACAATGGGAGGACCTTCACACAGAAGCCTTTATATGTAATTTTGAACACAGGGCAATACTATAAAATAACAGAATTTGGAAACCTTGACAACTTTAGATGTAGCAATTGCAGATTATAATTCTTTTTAGGTTTTTAAGAAAATTTCACACAAAATGAAGAAGTTGCGCACAAAAGCTTTTATATGTAGTTAAAGAAAAATGGGCATGGAACAAGAGGGCTAAGATTGCCCTTAAGTCCTCAATTGCGTTCTCAGACACAAAAACTTGACGCGGTGACCTAGTTTTTGACACCGCTTTACATCATTTGAACAGTAATATTTGTATAGGCATTTCCAATTGTTAAATTGTTGATGCTCATTACTGTTGATTAATTTTGTTTGTTAACATGAAATTTGTTGGATTTATAAAAGCAGGCAAATAAAGTGGATCTTAAATTTGTGTTTTTTTTGGAAATGTCTAAAAAAATACTTTGGACATTTGCTTATGTTAAACTTGCGATTCTTTGGTTGAGCTGACCTACACAAGTCCACAAATTAGTGTGTGATGAATAATATTGATTTTCACAGTATTGCGCTAGAAAACAGGGTTTATTAAAAGCCTATGTACTGCCTCTTGGTGATTTGATATCAGAATGTGAGGTGAGATGTTAATGAAAGAAGGACAAGATCCATGTAGAAATGCAATCAAATAGGTCTTGATATGTGCAAGATATCTAAGATGTACAATAAGAGATGTCACCAAAAATGATAAGTTATCCAATATACATGTATCAACATTGATAAATGACCATATATTTAACAACAAAATGACCTAAATAAAAGAAAGATCAAGCTCTTTTTTTATCATCTGGAATTCTGTTTATAGAACAGGATGATCAAGACATGACATAGAGTATGTTAAATTCAAATTCAATTGCTTTACACAAGAGGCCCATACGGGCCTGAATCGCTCTACTGGCTGGAATGTCAATGGAATGGAAAGTCAACATGCAAGGGAATACTGAAAACACAAATCCTTTCATCCTTGCCAAATGAATTATCAGATGGCTTATATTTTATTTAATTTTAAATTAATAATTGCAACCAATTAAACAACCTACTTAAACGCCTCGGACCAATACAAATTCAAGGGGAGATAATTCTGGACTTTTTACTCTGATGTTACCCATTTTCAATAGGGTGCGAGTCCTCATTAATATAAAGACACTGAACAAGTTTGAAAAGAATCAGATGAAAACTGTGGAGTTTATCGCGTAAACAAGAAAAAGTCTAACGCACGGACGGACGCACGCACGGACGGCAGACGGACGGTCTGATGTAACCCATTTTCAATAGGGTTCGAGTCCTCATGAATATAAAGACACTGAACAAGTTTGAAAAGAATCGGATGAAAACTGTGGAGTTTATCGCGTAAACAAGAAAAAGTCTAACGCACGGACGGACGCACGCACGGACGGCAGACGGACGGTCTGATGTAACCCATTTTCAATAGGGTTCGAGTCCTCATGAATATAAAGACACTGAACAAGTTTGAAAAGAATCGGATGAAAACTGTGGAGTTTATCGCGTAAACAAGAAAAAGTCTAACGCACGGACGGACGCACGCACGGACGGCAGACGGACGGTCTGATGTAACCCATTTTCAATAGGGTTCGAGTCCTCATGAATATAAAGACACTGAACAAGTTTGAAAAGAATCGGATGAAAACTGTGGAGTTTATCGCGTAAACAAGAAAAAGTCTAACGCACGGACGGACGCACGCACGGACGGCAGACGGACGGTCTGATGTAACCCATTTTCAATAGGGTTCGAGTCCTCATGAATATAAAGACACTGAACAAGTTTGAAAAGAATCGGATGAAAACTGTGGAGTTTATCGCGTAAACAAGAAAAAGTCTAACGCACGGACGGACGCACGCACGGACGGCAGACGGACGGTCTGATGTAACCCATTTTCAATAGGGTTCGAGTCCTCATGAATATAAAGACACTGAACAAGTTTGAAAAGAATCGGATGAAAACTGTGGAGTTTATCGCGTAAACAAGAAAAAGTCTAACGCACGGACGGACGCACGCACGGACGGCAGACGGACGGTCTGATGTAACCCATTTTCAATAGGGTTCGAGTCCTCATGAATATAAAGCCACTGAACAAGTTTGAAAAGAATCGGATGAAAACTGTGGATTTTATCGCGTAAACAAGAAAAAGTCTAACGGACGCACACACGCACACACACGCACGCACGGAAGGACGGACGGACGACGGAAACCACACCATGACATAAGCTCTTTAGGCCTTCGGCCAGTAGAGCTAAAAATTGTCTAACTCAAGCTTTAAGCTTAAATCAAAGCTTGAGTTAGACAATTTTCTCATTTTTTTTTTACTTGTTTACATTTAGTTTGGAAATTTCCGCACACATTTTGTCCAACCAATCGAACTATGCCAAATGATCACATGGGTATAACTTTGTAAGCCGACTGGATAGGACCTTGAAGTTCTTCGCCGGAGAAGCGGGCCGTTTTCACCATTGCGAAAATGTCAAAAACCAAAAATGAGATTGGTCATTTTCCTGGGGAGGGGACGGTATGTTGTTGCATGACATTAGCTCAATTTGTTTTTTTGTTAATAAGCAAAATCCATTTTTTCTATTTTTAGGATCAAGGACCTTGTCCTTGACCTCATGCCACATGAAACTTTAGCAATGTATGAATAAAGGTATTTACATATTAAATTTCATTACAATAGCTTAATTTATTCTTCAGTTATGTAACAGAAACCAAATCTGTATAGTTTCAAAACATGACCTTGACCCAACCCAACCCATATGCAATCCAAAGCTAGGTTGAGACTCGAGGCGTTAGTGTATGACATTTCATTACAATAACTAAATGTGTTTTGCTATGTTTAACAGCTTCCTTGACCCAACCCAATCCATATGCAATCCAAAGCTAGGTTGAGACATGAGGCGTTAATGTATGACATTTCATAACAATAACTAAATGTGTTTTGCTATGTTTAATAATGGTGACCTTGACCCCACCAATCCCATAGGGAGAGGGGGGGGGGGGTCTTCGTAAAAGGTATATATACGTATAAGGTTTGATGAAAAATATCTAAGTTTGATGAGCAATAACCTGTCCTTTTTAGTTATAGCTTATATGTAAAATTTCAAAGTGCAAAAAGGCCCTTAATTTTTTTTTTTTAATTAGAGCATCCAATATTGGCCTATAGGCATTTGCACAGTCTGGTCAGGCACTACCCTGTCCGCTTACGAGACCACGCAACTTTAAATGATTTTATAGCGGACAGGGAAGCTCTTGACCAGACTGCTTGTATGCGGAGACTGGTCTGGACCTACGCTGGTCGCCTATGGCAGAAGACCAATTTTGGTAGGGCACCCCTCTCATGTCTTTAAAGTGTGTGTCTTCAAATCAATATAAAACAAAAGTAAGATTTTTTATTGAAAATTGTCTTTAATATAATTCTTTTTTTTTCTGAGAATAGCAAGAATATTCAGGCATTTATATATATTTTTTTAGATAATTATAAGAATTATTTCCTCCACCGTCTGACTTTTTTTAATAAAATCCTTAAATACAATTTAAGTTACATCATAAATTCTGTCTTTATTATTAAATAATAATGGTTTCAACATCGTATAATATCATGCATAACTAACTTTTGAATAACTGATACACTTTATTACATGCCTGGTGTCATTTTGTTAATTTTTGTTAATGAATTGCACTGTCAAAATACAATCATATTTTTAGGCTATTCGAATTAATGTCAAAACTGAAACATAAACTTTTTCTTAGAAATCATATCAGAAAAATATTTTCATATCTTTTTATTGGCAATTTACATAAGTACTTAAATATTGCGGGACGTTTTTTTTATATTAAATGACTGTAATGATTACTAAATGAGAGCAATAAGTTTCAAATAAGTGTCAAAGCAGTTTTTTACAGCAACAATATGACAATAAAAAACATTTCTTGTGTCAAATAACAGCAACCATTTTACTAATGTCAAATTTCACATCATCTTTATTGCAAGTCTCAATTTTACATTTAACATTTCATTTTTACAGCAACAACATTGAACATGAATATTTTAACAGTAGAACTTATATACATCCCATTTTTACAGCAACAATATATAATTATTGAATTTTCCAATCACTTACATGTTTCAACGTAACAGCAACAATAATGCAAGGGATACATAACAGCTACCAATGTTAAGTATGACAATTTTTAAGCCCCAACAAGTCGCTTTCACTAACTGTAACAGGAATAAAACAACTTGGTGATTTAACACTATTGTTTTAACAAACAGATCATAGACATCAGTAGTCTCTAAAAGGCGAAATAAGAATAAACAAGTAAAATAGGAATTAAAAACTAACATCAAATGCCATGATCAACTAGAGCTTTGTCACTGACGTGACATATACCCCCACATGCTGCATTGACACAGAATATTTTGCATGCTGTCTCACAAAACAAGAGAAGCTTATTTATGGCAATTTTNCAGCTGATAATGGCATGTGACAGTGTGTACTGAGTACACTATGCAACACTCAATGACAGCTGATAATGGCATGTGACAGTGTGTACTGAGTACACTATGCAACACTCAATGACAGCTGATAATGGCATGTGACAGTGTGTACTGAGTACACTATGCAACACTCAATGACAGCTGATAATGGCATGTGACAGTGTGTACTGAGTACACTATGCAACACTCAATGACAGCTGATAATGGCATGTGACAGTGTGTACTGAGTACACTATGCAACACTCAATGACAGCTGATAATGGCATGTGACAGTGTGTACTGAGTACACTATGCAACACTCAATGACAGCTGATAATGGCATGTGACAGTGTGTACTGAGTACACTATGCAACACTCAATGACAGCTGATAATGGCATGTGACAGTGTGTACTGAGTACACTATGCAACACTCAATGACAGCTGATAATGGCATGTGACAGTGTGTACTGAGTACACTATGCAACACTCAATGACAGCTGATAATGGCATGTGACAGTGTGTACTGAGTACACTATGCAACACTCAATGACAGCTGATAATGGCATGTGACAGTGTGTACTGAGTACACTATGCAACACTCAATGACAGCTGATAATGGCATGTGACAGTGTGTACTGAGTACACTATGCAACACTCAATGACAGCTGATAATGGCATGTGACAGTGTGTACTGAGTACACTATGCAACACTCAAATACATTAAATGCAATCATATTGGATTGAATTCAATTTTGATGAGCTCTTTTCAAATGAAAAATCCAAATCCAATGTCTTCCAAAAAACTCTCTTTTGGGGATGGTTGATCCCCAGTTTAAGTGAATGCAGATAACAACTATTATTATGAAAAAAAAACTTCCACTGTTGATGTTGTACTTCATTCTGTGCATGTAGAGAATTCACAAGCAGTGTTGCTTGTGGAAATACTACATCTACTGCCCCAAACAGCTTCATTCTGGTTCATGGTCAGAATCATAGTGAATTCACAACAAAAGTACAAGAGCCCAAGATGCACTGAAAGGCTTTAGTAGGCTGGGTCCAGGCAATCCTGACAACTGGCTTACTGGATCAACTGGCTATCAGACGTCACAAGTGTTAGTGTAGGAACTCTCTGGAAACAGCTGGGCTGTGTGCTCAGACATGTACCTACAAACAAAATGGTATGCTTGAAATACGCAAAGCTTATAAGTGTAAGTTCACATACTCTTAGCACAATTTTATTTCAATGTGAAGTAGCAGTTTGATTGTTTAGACAATGGATGAGAACATCATTTGAACATTTAAAATTAATATTTCAAAAGTGTGAAACTGTCGTTGGCTTAATAAATATAGTTTGAAGTGTAACAGTTGATATCAGATGGCTGATGCAATATTTGAAGAACAACATTGTAACATTTTTAAACCAAGTAATATCTGATTTTGTGTTTGTATCTTTAAGATAATCAGTGTCAAACTTTCGTGGTACTAGATTAAAATGAAATAACACTTTTATGGGTAGAACCAGTACCCAAGCTGTTGTTAGAGACCTCTTTAACCACTTAAACATAACCTGTTGTAGAAAGTTTCTAACAATAAACTGATGGCAAAGCAGATGCCATAGTGATTTTCATTTGATGAAACTTTCAATAGCTTTGAAATTTCTTTCCAGAAGAGAATGGTAAGTATTAAACAAATTACAGAGCAAAATCATACTTACTCTAGGAACAGATGGGTGAGTTTTTTCAAGACACCAAGTTTGTTTTCATCCATTTCCATCTTAAGCAGTAGATCAGGAAACTTAACTGCAAGATATCACATCACCAGCATAATCAAACTGCATAACACTAACACAGTTTAACAAGGGGATTTTTTTTTATCATTTTTGACATTTCAATGTTATCATGATTTAAATGAATCTTAGTGTTCTCAAGGCACTCGCAGAAGTTATTTTCCAATAAGAAGTGTCTCATCATGTTAACTTTTAGTTTAATAAATATTTAGCAAAATTTAAAATAAATTCATGATTTCAATTTTTTATATTTACCATGCTAGAAGTGTAGTATCAAATAGAAACATTTCTTAGCAAGCAAAGTCGTTGAATTGATATCCCTGCCACATACATTTTGTTTATGGATGGGCACAAATCCCTTGATTTACCGTATAATTCTCAAACAAATAATTTAGTGATGGGTAATTTTGTATGCATTGCAATTCTCCTCATTGATATTTATACACCCTTAAAGTTTCATGTTAAAATCTTGTAGCCCCCTACTGCGCCGCTTTGATTTTTTTTTTTTTAAATTATATCCCTTTAAAAATTATTACTTCCCTTGTGAAAATGATCTGTACCTGCCAAATGATAAATAGAAATTATCTCCCTTTAAAGCTTCTTACTTCCCTTGGATTTTTTTTTTACATTTGACCTTGAAGGATGACCTTGACCTTTCAGCACTCAAAATGTGCAGCTCCATGAGATACACATGCATGCCAAATATCAAGTTGTTATCTTCAATATTGCAAAAGTTATGGCCAATGTTAAAAGTTTTCGGACGCACAGACTGACAAGACAGACGGACCGGCAGTTCAACTGCTATATGCCACCCTACCGGGGCATAAAAACAACAAAGGTCATTTAGTTGCATGTTGAAATCTTGTATCATATCTGAGATATAGCCCTGAAAAGTTACACCATACAAAAAAAATAAAAAATGGCAATAACTCTTATTCAAGAAACTGTAGGGTTATGGTCTTGTATATGGCACTTCTCCTCATTGATATCTATACACCCATGAAGTTCCATGTTGATATCTTATACAGTTTCTGAGATATAGCACTGAAAAATTTGTGACATACGGACAAAGTAAATTCTATTTCCCTCTGCCTTTGGCGTGGGATAAAATACCATGTAAGTTATTTTCATAAACAACCTTAATATGTATGATATAATTTCTACAACTTGAGCTTTATATTTAACCTACCAAAGAGCCTGAGCAGATGGTGTGGCCCGTACAGCAGTGCTGGGGGTGTAGGCAGCTCCGCCAATGCCTCGACCGGGAGCATCCGCCACTGCAGTATGGTGGACAGGATCTCGTGGCCATTCTCCCCCACGCTACCTACGCTGCCCGAGGCGTCCTTTCCCACGGCCTTCTCTGCCTTGCTATGTCCACGGGTCCCTAGAAGATTGAAAGGGATTAACGGCGGAGGTGAAGGATCATCCTTCTCAGTCTTTTTGTTCTTAAAAGGCTCTGATTTGACACTTTCAGGTTTTGAACTTTCACTATCATTTGACTCTTCACTCGATTTCCTGAAGTTTCTAAGCGGCCTCCTTTTGACACTATCCTCCGCACGATCAGACGCTCGTCTTTTCTTTGACTTTGAGTCCACATTTTTCTCTTTTTCGTCCTTCTTTGACTTTGAGTCCACATTTTTCTCTTTTTCTTCCTTCTTTGATTTTGAGTTCACATTTTTCTCTTTTTCGTCTTTAACAGAAGAGTCACCTTGCTTATCAAAATCAAGTTTTTTGCCCGATTCAATACACCTGCTACGGAGTGTTCGTTTTGCCGAGACGGGTGTCAATTTAGTGTTGAATGTAACCTCCTCGTCCTCCTCTGCTGGAGAGTACTTTGGCAGTCTGGGACACGAATCATCTTTTGTAAGCGACACTGTGCTACGGGAGTGTGGGGACTTTAACAACGGGGAGTCATCGCTTGGGCTGAACAATACAACAGAAAAGATAAGATATCTTATTCATGTTTATTGTTATTGCTTGAAAACAATTTGAATATTACTAAATTTCATGACTCATTAGGTAAGTAGGAAATTAAAAGCAAGATAAAAACACAAAATACAACTATGATTACAACTAGATATGTTTTATCAAAGAAGGCAACTTTTACAGAACTCGACATTAAGAATAAGAAAAGTGATTATTAATGCATATTTGACTTAATGGTCAACAAACTTAAATATGATATGAACATAAAACTATTGTACCTAAAGAACTTGATAATTCTGAATTCTGTAGTTATTTTTTTGTTAAACAAATATTTTCATAAATAAATTATGGGCTTGGATGCGACTTTGACATAAACACTAAAGATTTAGTGTAAAAAAAAATGTTGGGACCGAAATGTTAGTTTGTAAATAAAGATTAATTTGAAATAGACCATGGGAATTTACTATGCATATGTTTTTGTTTAAAAAAGAAGGAACAACAAGAGATGTGTTTGTCAGAAACACAATGCCCCCTTATGCGCCGCTTTGATTTTTTTTTTACCTTTGACCTTGACGGATGACCTTGACCTTTCACCACTCAAAATGTGCAGCTCCATGAGATACACATGCATGCTAAATATGAAGTTGCTATCTTCAATATTGCAAAAGTTATGACAAAACTTTAAGATTTATTAAAGTTTTGGACAGACAGACAGAATGACAGACAAACAGACAGACAGGCCAAAATTAATATACCCCCTTTTTTTTAAAAAGGGGGAATAAAAAATCAGAACCAGAAACAAGTTAGAAACAGACATTAGTTTAAATTAATGGTATTCAACATAGTGGTGTTCAACTATTTGTTAGAGATAAGTTGAGGGGCACAACACAAAACCAGTTGTTGCTTCATGTCAGAATACATGTAATTCCTTTCTAAACAAAGTCATTGTTATGGCTAGTATACACACATTTTCTGTTTTGCCGGTGACTTGTGCTCGAAGGAGCCCATGAGTCTCTGGTGCTGCTCCCTCTCTGTCTCATACAGCAGTGTGGTGGACAGCAGGAAGTCAAAGCAGATACGCACACCGTCTACATACTCCTTGCACATCGGCAGACTGGAAGACAAATATGGACATAAAAAATGTGAAGAGTAAACAGAGAAAACCAAAGCAGATCCCAACGCACCTTTCACAACTTTCTTCCTCATCCAAAGACATTGACACAATATAAACAGGATTTTTTTGTATAAGTAAATCATATCAGATCTCACCCTGTCAATGTATTGCTTGTGCATTTGAAGTCTTTATAATACGGTAGCCCATTTCTGCCTTAAGGTACTTTGAAGCTCTAATGAGTAGCTAGTTTATGAGAGTCATTTACTGGAGCGGATAAAGCCAGTGCAAACATGCCCCAAGGGCATTGTTTGTTATCAGATAATTAATAAGACTATAGTTGCGGACAAGAGCAGGCGTGAAAATGAAAGAATATCTTTGACCTCACAGCAGCAGTTATCACCTAGAGAGGCAAAAACACTCTGATTGAAATCTTACTTCACAATATTGATTTTTGTTATTCTCTGACTAGTTATTATTTTGTAATGATTTATATGCAATAGGTAAAATCTTCAATTCAAAATAACATAATAAATGGCATAAAAGAGTATTTTGAGACACGTGCTTTACTTGCGTTCCAAAACAAGACTGACCTTTGGAGGGTAAAGAAAGAGGCAAATTTGTTTTGTGTTGATTTATTTCAGAACATTATTACATTGTCTGTCCTTAGACCCGATGCATTCTATTCTGAATATTTTTAGACAGACAGTTGTAATATCAGAAAATTCAAATCTCTTTTGGAAGGAGAATTCAGCAATCTGCTTATTTCATTATTGTCATTCATTTTCCCGACCCTAAGAAACAATGACCATTGTTGACAACAATTTACATTATTCAATATGTTGAAACAAATGTTTAAAAAAACGAATAATTCATACATTTAAGAACTGCAATGCTAAGTTTTAATCATACGAATGCAGTTTATGTTCTTAAAAGGCAACAATAAAGTTTAAATATACTCTGAATTATGTCCAATATCTGCTTTGAAAGGCGACAACTTTTTTGAAGTGGCAAAATTGAGTGGCAACAACTTTTTTGGCGGGGAACCCTGCTAATCAAACTTGAAAACGGGCATGTACAACTAAACTGCACTTGGGCAGTTTGACTGACATAAACTCAACAACTACATTGAACTCACATTCTGTCGATGGATATCTTAGGTGGGTTGTGACAGAGGACAGATCGGTCGTAGCTGGGACTCCAGAAGTCCATCATGAGAGACTTGACGAAGCTCTCCAGCACCGTCACCACATTCACCTCCGCTGGCAGACGCACAAACTGGCGGCAAAGAAGAGAAAACTAGAGCTTTGTCACAAAAATTACTAATACCCATGCACCCCTTTGTCACATATTTTCAAGGGAAAATAACTCAGGAATGTTTTGGATCATTGGGTTTACTTCAATAGACCACATCTCAAACCCTGTTTGCGTGGTATAACAACACTCAGTTAGTCAATAATATCTGAGGCTTATATTATTGCATTCATGCTCACCAAATAATACTTCTTTATACACAGATTTAAATGCTTTGATATTTAAATAAACATATCAACATATGCAGCACAACAGGCATATTTAATACAAGAGCACCGCAGAGCGGGTGCCAACGCTCAGCTGTGGGTGCAGTTTTGAATAAAAAAAAGGCCTTTGACCTTGACCTTTGACCTTAAAGGATGATCTTGACCTTTCACCATTCAAAGTGTGCAGCTCCATGAGATACACATGCATGCAAAACATCAAGTTGCTCTCTTCAATATTGCAAAAGTTATGACCAATGTTAAAGTTTTCGGACGACGCGGACGACGGACCAGCTGGCTATGACAATACCTCGGGTTTTCTTCAAAAACAGCCGAGCTAATAATAGTACCGCCATAACATGTTCATAATTGTTCCATAGAAGATTGTTCCGTGATAGTAATGTGTGTGCATTCTCTTAACTATTATGAACATCCCTTGTGTTTTAATTAGTATTTAAAGGTTTACATGTTTACTAACTTTATTTCCCTGGTGGACTGCAAAGTAATCTTTGTCCAGCACTGCCTTCAAAGAATCTGGTATGTCTATGTTGACGGCCAATTGTGATCGCTGGAAGTAGGCACCATTATGATTAAACGTTGTGCATAATGTAAAAAAAATCATAATGTACAAATAAACATAATTTATCTGAAAAAAATATTACACACCGATTGTTAAGCTTAAAATCGTTATCAGATAATTAATGATTTAATAGCTCTACAGTATCAACAATTTTCAAATTACCTGTAATTATCATCAAACTTCAGACAATGTAAGCATAGTAAGCACTGATAAAACATAAGTACACAGCAGGGCAGTCTGGTCAGGAGCTACACAACAGAGCTACAGAGATGTTCCTAACCAGACTGTGCAAATGTGCAGGCTGGTATGGAGAAACACAGGCCGCATATTGCATAAGACCCATGTTCGCATGACATGGTACATACCATGGTTTTCTTTTGCTCATCAGCCTTGTTTCTATCACCTGCATCCATCTCTGCAGAACTCTGTAATGGAAGTATAACAACACCTTAATCATAAATGAAGGAAATAGATTTGTATTATAATAAAATATTATTTCAGAATGTTGACAAGAACATGTTATTAGTTTTGTAAGTATATTGTCAATTCTGGTTTGTGAAACAGGTAACCAAAATAAAAGTGTCACAGACACTGACGCCCAAATAAAACAATTCATATTCTTAAGAGGACAAAATGACAGAAGCTTTGGTGAAGATTTGATGAACACCGGACGAGCTGAAAGCCCTCGGCACTAACGCCCATCCATCCATCAGTCAAGGGATAAAGTTCATAAACAGGCCTATGAGAATCACTGGCTACTGGCAAAATCAACTCAGAAGTTAAAGAAAAGTTGACATATGGACAGACAACTGTAAATCTTAATGCCCCCCCCCCACTCTGAAGTGCATAAACAACTCTGTTATCTCTTAGTGTTTAATTAAGACAACTTATTTTTAGCAAGGCTAAACAAACCTTAACCATGTGTAATTCTGAACGTGTATTTAAAATGAATACAAACACCATTACAAAAGAAATGTTTGGATCAATGTTCCAGACATGTATGAACCTCATCTCCTGTGTCATTGGTGTCCGTGGTATTATCATCATCTGTCCCAACTTCATCTACAAATGGATTGGCTGCCCCAAATGCCTCTGTGAGAATTTCAGTGATCTTTTTCTTCCGAACTTTGTTCTTCATGCTAAAAACGACAACAAATATTATAAAGTTGTTTTATTAGAAAAATACATACACACATATAAGTGTATGTGTATTGTGTTTTTAATAATACTGCATTCTAATTTAACAACAGTTTTAATGCAACAATATTCTAGAAGTGTTTTAGTTATTCATGAAGTAGTCACTACAAGCAGACAGGTAAAATACAAAAGTCAACAAGCAAATTCGTAGAATTGATATCCCCTGCAACATATCTTTTGTTTAGGGATGGGTGCAAATCAGACGGATGAACATACTACAAAACAAATGGCCATTACTCCGTTATTAACAGATGGTGTACAATGCCATTTGGCTTGCATCATCCTCTTATCCATATATATACTCATACCAAGTTTCAATGAAATCCCCCAAAGCACTTCCAAGATATGGCTCCGGACACAAAAGTGCCTATAGTAAAAAGCATTTTTTCAAGATACAAAGCGCCATAACTCCGTTATTAACAGATGGTGTACAATGCCATTTGGCGTGCATCATCGTCTTATCCATATATATACTCATACCAAGTTTCAATGAAAACCGCCAAAGCACTTCCAAGATANAAGCTAATTTATGGCAATTTTTAAGAATTATTATGCCATCATTATTTATGGCCATTTTGACCTTTGAACTCTTGAATTATTTCGCATGACCTGCCATCCAATGACTGTGAACAAAATGAATGTATAGAGTATTTTTAATATGTCACAATGAATGACATAGTTATGGCCTGGACATAATTCTTTCGCGCGACACACCGTCCAACGATGGTGAACAAAATGAACCAAATGATTTTAAAATCTAACGATAAATGACATAGTTATGGTCCGGACAAACTTTTGGTTTAAAACGCACTTAGTGACCCTGTGACCTAGTTTTTGACCCGGCATGACCCATATTCAAACTAGACTGAGACATCATCTAGATACAACTTCTGACCAAGTTTGGTGAAGATTGGATGAAATTTTGGGACAGACAGACAGACCGACCGACAGACTGACAAAGTGACTCCTATATAGCCCACATTACCAATGGTAATGGGGGTATAAACATGACATTACATGGAAAAGTTTTTTTTTTAATCTACAATGCATGTCAAAGACATACTATAAAACCATTATTAGTAATGGGAAACTAACTTTCCTTGATTTTTTTGCTTGAATGAACCAAATAACTTAGGGGGTAAAAATATCCCAAATTAATATCATTTATTGTGAACCTATTGTGCCAGAAAAGAAAAAACTTGTGCTATAGATACATGTACACACAAAGGGCTAATTCAGAAATTAACATTATTTATTTGTATATATATTTTTTAATTGTACCTGTTGTTCCAACGCAGAAAGTGTATGTGATATCCAGGTTTCTTCTTGCCATCTTCATCATTGTATACTGTTGTATCCAAAATCTTAAAAATAAATAAAATAGGTACACTGTATAGTTTTTTAATTTTGATTTCGTAAGCTACACACACCTAGGAGAAAAAAGGCAAGTACATATTTTGTTCAGGCAATAATGTTTTAAATAAGGGGGAGCGGCAAGAAATTTACATAAAGCTGAGCTGCCAACTTTTGACTATTAAAAATAGTCCTCAAAATACATAAGTTGATTGTTTACAGTCTCCTGGACAAACCTTTTTTTAAACTTCTTAATCTTTCGCATGTCAAATGTAATACCGGGGTACTTAATTAGTTAAAACCTGCTAACGTGTATTCTAATTAATCTTAAAAAGCTTATTTGTATTCTATTTGCTTAATAGTTTCTGCGTTAAATATTATCTGGAACAGAAATACTTTTTTAAAATTCAATTTTGATAAAGGAATTGCACAACTAGTATCCTGAACCACTATGTCATGTTCATATGGCATGGCCACCAAAACAAAGTGCTTTTAATTTGATAACAACAGAATTGTGACACAATTTGTCTGATTTGACCATGGTAAACTTATTAAACAAGTTATTGCAGCAGTGGAAATGCGCAGGTTGTCAAAATGTTTAAGTATAAAAATATTGCCATGTTTATAAATTTTCAATTCTGTATATAGTTAAGTGAAAGCTTTCAAAATCAAATAATTTTACATTTTATATAAAATGTAGTGATTTTACCTGCTTTTACCTTATTTTTTTAGTAAATAGTTTCAAGGCTTGAAGCAAGATGTCTTAAACAAAGCACAGGTTCACGCATACGGACATACCACACATGAGCAAATAATGTAAATAAACGAAAGGTTCCGGACGGGAGGCAAAGTTTCGCTTATATCGAGCGTCTCCTGATATCGATCATTTTGTTTACATTCAGAACGAGGCACTTGTCATGACGTCACACGCATGCGCTCCGAGTATTTTACTCCACTTACATTTCTACGCTTGAAAATAAATACAAACACAACCAAAATGAGGAAAAACCGATATAATTGCAGGTTTTTTTTTCCTTCTTAAAAACCCGCCGAATTTGGGTCTTTTCCCTAGATATTTTTTTCCCCTCTGACAGAAATCTTTCCCCAAAAAATGATTTTCCCCTAAAAAAAAACAACAGTAAAATATGTTAAAGTGATTATTTAAAACTTTCCTTATTGTCCCCAAAATGCGGCGTTTCGCATGATTTTTTTCCCCAAAATCCGGCTTTTCGAGCAATTTTTTTCCCCTAAAAAAAGGCCAGGCCCTTTCCCTAGTCCAACTTGTTGACGCTCTCAAATATTAAGCTACTTTTTATATGGGTAATATTTGGAGCGTACAACGGGGCAAGGACCAAAACAATGGTGGAATGTTTTCCTTCTTTGTCTATATTGTTGTGCAAGGATTTTGTGCGCAACATTCAAGCCCTAGTGATATCAGACAGTTAATATCAACGGATTGCAATAATATTTACATACCGGTGTAGATAATTTATTTCTCGATAATGTTCCGTAAGAATTATGTAATGACACTTTCAATTTTGCACGCTTGAGCAATTTAAATCAACCCACTATTCACATTTTCAATTCCTATCACTTTGCCCGTTGTGTACCGCAGGTAGATTTTAATCTGTAACGCAGCCTATTACACCATAATGCCTTCTTCTGATTGGTTGATATTTAAATATTTCATAACATGGCGAGAGGTCAGTGATTGTATTGCGATTTAAGCAGAAGTTTAACTGAAACAAATTATGCCTTTTAACTTCAATTCCAAGATATTTGAGGTAAAAATGGATTTCTGAACTAAAACTGTATGAGTTGGTAATGTTATTTTGCAATTTTAAGCATATTGATGAAAATTTAAACTTTCTGGTTTCCACCACGTAATTGGTCCTTGGCGGATAAGACGTTCCAAAGAATTTAGCCCGTATAAAAAGTATCTCAAAATTCTTTGCAACGTCTTATACAAATAAGACTAGCCCTTTCCCCAAAATCAGATAAAAAACCCTGAATTGCATTTCAAACTGGCATACTTTAACTAAAAATCTTAATTGATCAATATTCCATACATTTTATTGGTCCTCTTCATTAAATGTTCACATAAATTGCCAGGTGAAGCTGAACTGCATTACTGAAGTGGGAACACAGCACTTTAAAAAAATTACTTTCACTTTCTCTTGATTTTCAGAATATGTTGCATGAATCATGGTAGATTGAGGCGATATTTGCGTATTCATTGGGAATACGCCTGTTCCGATTGGACGTTAATTATATCAAATCTTTAAATATTTATGCCTTTTGCAATTGAGCACTATCCCTTTCCGGTTTGATGTCTCGTTACAAGGTTAACACTCGAGTAGTTGATGTTAATGCGGGTGTGTATGAAAATATCTGCTTTACGTGTTTAAAAACGCTGTGAACAAACAATTTTGACATGGATTTAACAGGAATTAAATAAATCTTTGTAGCTAAAGAAACTTCAGCGTACAGTTTATATAGTCTTGACAGACCTGTACGCTGAAGCCAACTCCGTATCGAAAGTCAACCAGAGTCGTAACATATTTATGTCACGCTATAAATCAAAGAAAGCTCATTTTCTTGGATACATTTCTACATTATATTGGTGAATGAATATAAATTACTGCATCGGGGAATATTTTAAGGTTCAAATGTTTCAAATGCATCTTACAGTAGATGAAAATAACTACCATCAGTCTGAAATTCACAATTTTGACGCCATTGTCGCTTTGTCACGTGACGTGTTTTCATTGGATCGACCTTGACATTTTTTGCTGAAATTGTAAACATTACTTTCGTTTTCTGAAATCTATTATTTTTGATTAACAACTTACGTCTGGTGGATTATAAGACTGATTTCAGTGTGAATCAGGTAGTTTTAAGTAATATGCACTTTGAGTTTGTATTTACACTACCATTTGTTTACAAAACAAGCCAGAATAATCTATAATACCGGGAAATGTCATTCTGAATTGGAAAACACCTGAGCACATGGTATGTTACTAAAAATAGAAATAACGTCATATGACCGTGAAATCTCGGGAGATTCGCATTTCAAGAAAGTCTGTCACATCGCTGTTTTTCTCGATATGTAAGAGCAGAATAGATACATTTTAAATGTTTAAGATAGTATTTTGTGAAAGAATATATCAGTTAAATGTGAAAAATGTCAATCTTTCCAATCAAGTGGTTGATTTGAGCCAATAACTGAAAAAAAAGGTTGTTTTGGACCGGTCTTTGTTACCTGTCAACTTTTCGGGAATTTCTGGTTGACTTTCCTATTGGGGTTAGTCCATAACTATAAAGTCGCGCCAGTCAAAAATCATAAAAAGCGACATTTAAAGTTATGGAAGCCAGAACTAGGAGTACGGGTACTCCTAGGTTATGGGGGTCTCTATGTGCAAAATGTTGTATTTATTTTCGGTCAAAGTTGTCGCTTTTACATTGAAACATATAAGGAAACTATTTAGTATATTTTAACCTAAACGCAAAACAGGCCCCGTCAC
>VMBQ01002728.1:86317-120086 GCA_007657795.1 Dreissena rostriformis
ACACTATATATGCTCTAGGATATTTGTGTAAATAGATTTAATTACAAAATGGACCATTTTGTGGTTCGTTCTTCAGGACCACAGGAACCAACTGCCAAGAAGAGATGTCTAGATGAGCCACAGTCTGACACATTAAAGCGTCCAAAATTCTCGGACAAGGACTATGATGCAAATAAAAGATATTGGATGGACTGTGGACCTGGGACACGCCACCTTGCAGGCCACAAGATCTCGTCAGCTAGTCATTGTTGTATTGTACTGGATTTGGTGATATAAACTAAATGTGTTCATAGTACATCTAGTGTTCAAAAGCATTATTTGTACACAACTTTGAGGTTTATAGTCAGTGTTTGTCAATCACATGTAATAATGCATACACAACTTGGACAATTAAACAGAATTATATTTTTGGAATGTTATGTCTAAATAACTTTTAAAATACATATTCTTTTCTTTGATGTCCCTGTCCACTGAAGATTATTCAATACATCTTGATATGATATAATTTCTTATGAATGAAAATGAATAAATAAAATAAAGAAGAAAAGATGTCTTTTATCATTTTGTAGGTAAATTTTATGGGCTACCAAATATTTTTACTGGTAGCCCAGTGGGCTACCTGGAAAATAAGAAATTTGTCGGACACTGGGTGTGTATGGAAATAACTGCTTTACGTGTTTGAAAACGCTGTGAACAAACAATTTTGACATGGATTTAACAGGAATTACATAAATCTTTGAAGGTACATTGTAAATCGTTTATTACTGCATTGTTTGGATTAATTCAGAAATTCGTTTCCGTAACAGCTTTATACACGCTTACCGGAGGATACGACATTTGTAGGCAACAACTTGCTATGGTATACCTAGGGTATGATGACAACAAAACAAAAAAATGGGTTGAAAGGAGACCAATTATAAAATGGTCCGTAGAAAATGTTTCATAAAAAAGAATGCACACATTTCAAAACGTCAAAAAAGATGAAGAAAAGACACGACTCCTACCTTTGCTTCGTATATTACTCTGGCCTTTGTTGGATCTGGTTCGAAACAGAGAACACTTTCACCAGGTTCAAAGTTGAACTTTACCCCTCTTCCAGGCATTACTACTTACAAATAATATGTTAAATAAAAAATATTAAATTGACGCGCTACTGTCGGCCATTAAACTTCCTGTCTTAAAAGACGCCACCTTACAATAAATTTGGTTACACGCTACTAATATGCGCTTGGAGCCTCTGATAATTTTTAGTGTGCAAAAGTATTTTAACCAGCACAAATATGGAAAAGAAGCGTTTTCGCATATCATATTTATTGTGCTTATAATTATTTATATATTATAACATAATGTATTATTAAAGGTACACAGAATTTTTTAGAAACAAGCAAATTCGTTGAAAGGATTATTATTCATATGCATTGCAATACTCATCAATAATATCAATACACCAATGAAGTTTCATGTTGAAATCTTGAATAGTATTTTAGATATAGCCCTCAAAAGTTACAACATACAAAAACAACAAATGGCAATAATGATTATTTTAGAAAGTGCAGGGTTATGGTTCTTGTGAATTGCACTTCTCCTCGTTGATATCTATAAACCCATGGAGTTTCATGTCTTTAATCTTGTATCGTATATGAGATATAGCCCTGAAAAGCGACCTCATACAAGAACAACAAAGGGCAACTCTTATTTAAGAAAGTGTAAGGTTATGGTTCTTGTGCATGGCACTTCTCAATACTGATATCTATACACCATTGAAATTTCATTTTGAAATCTTGTATAGTATCTGAGATACAGCCCTGAAAAGTTATATCATACAAAAACAACAAAGGGCAATAACTCTTATTTAAGAAAGAGTAGGGTTATGGTTATTGCGCATAGCATTTTTCCAAATTTATATAAGATACAAGGTGCAATATTTGACTGGTTCTAAGAATCGCGCTTGGAGTTTGTTACGTCACCAACAAAGACAGCCAGTTGATTGGTTGGTAAAATCCGTTTTATTTTAAAGTTAAATAATCTATCGAAGAAAAATAAACATAAACCAGTCCGTTTTTTTGCTGTATTTTTTTTTTTACATATTCTTAGATTCATTTTGATTTTTAACAAAATAAAGTTTTAGATATTGTGTTGTTTTTTTCAAAATTTTCGGGAATAATATCGGAGGTCCGACATCTTTTGCATGGGTTCATTGTAAGGTTATAGTTCTTGTGCATGGCACTTCTCCTGATCGATATCTATTCACCCATGAAGTTTCATTTTTAAATCTTATATCATATCTGAGATACAGCCCTGAAAAGTTACATCATACAAATCAACAAAGGGCAATAACTCTTAATTAAGGAGTAGGGTTATGGTGTGTATGCATGGCACTTCTCCTCATTGATATCCATACATATTTAAGTAACAGTGACGTTGGCCTGACTCACATCAAATATAATCCTATAATCAAATAGCGCGTGCAACACATGTATATAGAAGCATCCCATGATACCTAACTAATGTTTGCTTTGCAGTCAAAATCATCCAATCCAAATATAATATAAATTAGGTGACTAGTTGCCAATGAATGTAAAGACACAGCAAGGAACCCTGTGTAGCCTATGGGAACAGACCTGTATTTTGATGAGTATACAATGCTCTGGCATCATAAGATATGAGCCTCGCTATGTCAAAATGGGGCTTAATGCATGTGCGAAAACTATCGTTCCAGATTAGCCTGTGCAGTCGGCTCCTTTTGTTTAAAAGGAGGTTTCTTCTAAATGAAAATCAAGCATTGAGGGAAAGTGTTGTCAATGATGAGCTTGCGCAGACAGCACAGGCTAATCTAGGACGACACTTTTCTTACATGAATTAGGCCCACTTTTCCTAAAACGAGGCACACATAAAATAAGCAAGTTCGATTGTGATTAACTGCTTAATGATTTTCACTAAATAACTATAGATTTTAATTAAAGATTGCATCATTTTGTGACTTTTTCATTTTAGAGTGCTTGTTTTACAATAATTCATTGAATTGTAGATCTGTTGGAATTAAATTTCTAAAAGATATTGAATATGATGTCTTTGTTCATATTCCAAAATCTGTTTGATATATTTTTTAAATAAATTAATGAAAAATGTAAAAGTTTCAATATAAAAGTGCAGTTGGGTGTGTACACATATTTTTTGAAAGAAACTTTGTTACAATTGAAAATATTTCATTTAGAATATATTAATACTTATATGCAATTACATTGAAAAATATCCAATTTTTTATATGCAGAAAATCATAAGACGTTAACATAAACATAAAATACATTTTCAAATTTAAAAATATGTGAACATATTACTCGTCCATCAATGTTTCTCTACAATGACTGCCCAGTTCCCCTGATCATAGTAACTCTTGAGCACCTTACAAGAACCCACACTTATACACAAGTCATCCAGTTCCCCTTGACAAAACACGTGATAGAACCGATGAAAAGTGTTCTGTAAGTTGTCTGCCCCTTGCTCCTCCGTTCTACTTTTCAGCTGCCATGGCACCAAAACATCTTGCTGCTTGAAGCATGTTCTGTTGATGTGAACTTCTAGTTTTTGAGACTTCTCTTTCACTTGTGAAGAGCTGTTTAAATCATCATCACCTGTGCAGCATTCCACTTTTCTAGCACCATCATTGTCACACATTTTATGTCCGTCATTATTTGATTGACTACTACCTAAAGATTGAATGGTCCGATTGCTTTCTAGAGCAGAGTTTATAACCTCAATATCTCTTTTGGAATCAACTTTTTTCTCACTCACATGCTGGTCCTCATCCAACGTTTTGTCCTGATTTTCGTCAACAATGTCAGAAGTACAAGGACTTGAGTCTTTCAAACAAAGCTGAGAACTCACTCGTTCTTCAATCTGTGAAATTGCCAGCTGCTGTGTGTTTGGCTTGTTTTTGAGGTACTTGGACTTGACTTTGTTCAGCTCTTGTTCTATTGCCCAAACATATATCAAGGCTTTGCCACCTGGACGCAAAATCTTCAACAGTTCCGCCACTGCTTTCTGTCGACGTTCCTGAATTCAATCCCATAAATCTTATAATAACAGCCTCATCATGCGAAAATAGGTCTAATGCCATATGTGGGCAGGGTAACTCAGACCCCACTGCGCATTTGCGCATATGACATAAGACCCATTTCCGTATGATGTGGCTCATATGAACTTAAAAAATACAGCCACAAAAGCATTGCAGTAATGTAGTCATCAAGATTTTATGTTCTTTTCATAGTTTTTATTTTGACTGTTATAGGTGAAGCATCATCTCATTTTCCTTTTGCTGGCATACTAATTCATAAAAACAGCAGATCTTAGCAGTAAATTTAAAATCAATTTCTTAAAAAAACAAGAGATGTGTTTGTCAGAAACACAATGCCCCCTATTGCGCCGCTTTGAAATAAAATTTCAATATATCATTTGACAGGTTTAGAAATTATCTCCCTTTTTAAGCTACTTCCCTTGGATTGTATTTTTTTACCTTTGACCTTGAAGGATGACCTTGACCTTTCACCACTCAAAATGTGCAGCTCCATGAGATACACATGCATGCCAAATATGAAGTTGCTATCTTCAATATTGCAAAAGTTATGACCAAGGTTAAGTTTTTTGACAGACACCGTCATACAATGACAGACAGGCCAAAAACAATATAGTATATTGAACAAGAGTAGGGTTATGGTTATTGCGCATGGCATTTTTCCAAAATGTTGAATATACCCTTCTTTGAAGAAGGGGGCATAAAAAATCCACAAGCCTATGGCATCATTGTACAGGTAATTTGAAATAAGAATATTTCAATGTAGCTAATTTTGCTCAGAATGTTATATTTAAACCCTTTTCGGTATCAAACAATAAGTGGACAATCTTTAATGAAGTTTTTAAGGTTGCTGTGGCATAGTGGATATGGTGTCTGCCTAGGGACCAGGAGGTCACAGGTTCGATCCCTACTGTGGGAGCCTTCTTTAGATCTCCCCCATAGACATCAAGTTCTGGTTCTAGTCCCAGGAAACGGACTCGAGAGCGTTTTAAATAAGCCTTAGGATTTCGATGCAATCAAGCTTAAATGAATAGGTTTAAACTAAATGTTTTGACTATGAAGCATTGTACCCTGGTAATTACTGGCACAGGTGTACATACCTGAGTGGACATGTGGTGTATTACAGCAATACACAGACAGACATCAAACACCCCGGCTCTCAGGGGTACGGCTAGGACGTCACCGACGTAGATCTGGAAGCCTCGTTCCCTGCATATCCCAGCTAGGTTGAAACTGCGGTCTGAACCCAGCTACAAGGGTAAACAAAAACATATGTGTAGTTCCATGTGACATATGATGCTATTGTGAGCTATGTTTGTTCAGCATTAAGGAAAAGCTGAGACAGATTTCTCACAGAGAAAAGTCTTTTCTCTATTATTGGAATTAATTCTGTACATGATATCTACTATATATATACCGTAATTTCATATATAATGTTACAAAAAGAGGGTGACTATTCTCCGTGAATAATAAGCTATATCCCTACTAGAGATGAAACTATGTACCACTGACTGTTACAAACGCTGAATAAATGGCCATAAAAGCCATGCTCATTTTATGACACAACTGTTGAATATCACCATGCATAGATAATTTTTTATATCAGGTATTGCTGAAAACATTCAGCTTCCGCTCATCATGGGTATTCTCAAAGTGATGAATGAAAACCAAGAATGTTCAAACAGGCCTTTAAATCCAAAGCAATTAATTCCATCTTGCTTTCAACCCCTAAAAAAACCCACAAGAAAACAGAAACACAGACGAATTCACAAACCTCAAACAAGGATTTGTTTATCCCAAAGTATTTCCCGTTTCCACAGCCGATGTCTGCAAGCAGGGAACCAGGGGCCTGCTCATGCAGAAAGTCAGAAATGTGGGGCCAGGGAGTGTGCCGGGTACCACTGAAGTGCTCGGCTATTTCCTCGTATACCTGGAAAGTACGCATCTCTCCATGAAGACATTCCACTATCACTGCTCAATTAATAATGAACTGTTAGACCACATGCTATAGGATTAAAACCATGCCTAATGAGGAAAAAGCCAATATTTGGTTGTTGAAGTATACAAATATTTTAATATTGGATCGTCTAGTATTCAAAATATGTGAAAACAATATCTGAAAGTTTATGATACTTTATAATAAACAAAGCTGCAACAATGTACATACACACATGTACAGCATAATACATTAAAATTCATCAAAGCTATACACATACATAGGCCCCAAAAAGTTGAAATACAAACAGACCTACGTCATCATTAAATTTCAATCATATGGCTCTCAGGTTCTTTTGCAGTTATCTGATGTAAATCACTTAAACAATGGAAATCTTTTGGCATGCAGAGATGCAAGAACAGTTGTTTATTTGTTAACACTTTCAAAGGTTCAAAAATGATTAATGATATTTGCTGAAAAGCATTTGTAATCAAACTTAATTGTGCACTATGTGCTTGATAATAGGCAGCAATTGACACTTTCATCAATGGGATTATCAGATACAGCAAACTGCCAACATGTAAACACAACATTAGGGTGAAAGGTCGATCCTGTCTTCTTGAGATCCATAGGCAGCGTGGAGTGTTGGTAATTAGAGACTAATAGTTGCATATACACATATATAATTTAAACAAGAGTGCCAAACTGTCACAAGATACGCCCGTTCGAAGGTTTTGGACACCATGCTCAATGCTTGAAATGCACTAAGTGACCTCAAGACCTAGTTATTGACTTGGCATGACCCATATTTGAACTTGACCTAGATATCATTTAGATGTAACATCTGACTAAATTTGGTGAAGATCAGATGAAAACTACTTCAATTAGAGAGCGGACACCATGCTAAATGCTTTAAATGCACCATGTGACCTCGTTTTTGACCGGGCATGACCCATATTCGAACTTGACCTACATATCATCTAGACACAACTTGTAACCAAATTAGGTGAAGATCAGATGAAAACTACTTCAATTAGAGAGCGGACACCATGCTAAATGCTTGAAATGCACTAAGTAACCTCGTGACCTAGTTTTTGACCCGGCATGACCCATATTTAAACCTGACCTACATATCATATAGACACAACTTTTGACCAAATTTGGTGAAGATCGGGTGAAAACTACTTCATTTAGAGAGCGGACACCATGAAATCCTTGAAATGCACTAAGTGACCCCATGACCTAGTTTTTGACCCGGCATGACCCATATTCCAACTTGGCCTAGATATTGTCTAGACTCAACTTCTGAGCAAGTTTGGTGAAGATCGGATGAAAACTATTTGAATTAGAGTCCGGACAAAGTGGCGCCGTTGAAAATGCACTAATTGACCCTATGACCTAGTTTTTGACCCGGCATGACCCATATTCGAACTTGGCCTATATATCAACTAGATGCAACTGCTGACCAAGTTTGGTGAAGATCGGATGAATACAATTTGAAATAGAGTCCGGNCTGCAACAATGTACATGAATGTACACACATGTACAGCATAATACATTAAAATTCATCAAAGCTATACACATACATAGGCCCCAAAAAGTTGAAATACAAACAGACCTACATCATCATTAAATTTCAATCATATGGCTCTCAGGTTCTTTTGCAGTTATCTGATGTAAATCACTTAAACAATGGAAATCTTTTGACATGCAGAGATGCAAGAACAGTTGTTTATTTGTTTACACTTTCAAAGGTTCAAAAATGATTAATGATATTTGCTGAAAAGCATTTGTTATCAAACTTAATTGTGCATTATGTGCTTGATAATAGGCAGCGATTGACACTTTCATCAATGGGATTATCAGATACAGCAAACTGCCAACATGTAAACACAACATTAGGGTGAAAGGCCGATCCTGTCTTCTTGAGATCCATAGGCAGCGTCAACTGTTGGTAATTAGAGACTAATAGTTGGAATTTATGAACTTAATACACATATATAATTTAAAAAACTACAACAACTACTACAGTTTTTGGGATAGCATTTTTTTTTCTGACATTCAAATATGTGTTACCATCTCTTATGGAAAGCAAACCTGTCATGCTGAATGCATTGGATAGAGAATGATACAAATAAAACTAAGTGTGGTTTCCATAGTTACCCGGTGAACATGCTGACTTTCAAGCTGGGCTGCAGAGTGGTTATCTGTGGGAACACTTGGTTGAGCACTGAAATTCAATTCATAAAATTGTACATAAAATCATTTAGATTTTACATTCAAACAATACAAAGATTTTCTTAAGCATTGCTGTTATTCTACATCTGTTCACAATGATTTTTAATCTATCTCAAAAAAGTGTTGTTAATTTGACCTATTTTGTATTTTTAAAAGTAACTAGAGCTGTCACTATACCATCAAAAAGGCTCAAGTTGAGGAGCTGTTCTGTGGTCAAATTTAACTTTTGACCTCTAAGTATGACCCTGACCTGAAGGTTTGGGAGACAGATGAAACATGCAACATTTAGTCTCATCATGATGGTCATTTGTGTTAACTAATTTTAAAATTGAATGATGAATGAAAAAGTAACAGTTTTGACAAGCTGTTTTATGGCCATATTTGACCTTTGACCGTCTCAGTGTGACCTTGACCTTTGAGGTGGGGAGACAGTTGTTACACACAACAGGTTGTCTTATAATGATTTGCATTTGTGCCAAGTAATTTTAAAAGCCATCAATATATGGCAAAGTTATGGCTGAGACAGGAAGTTTCAGACGGACATCAAACACTCACACATACATACAGACTGACAGTGTTACTGCTATGTGCCACCTTCTTCAAAGGGGGCCATACACATAACTACACCTAGTACATGTATATAGATATCAGTCTATGAAATTTCAAAAATAAAATACAAATCGGTGCTGCATATTCTGAGAACAAATAAGGTCAATATAAAACTCAACTTAAAGTGCATTTTGGTGATATAATGGGTGGATTTGGCACAGATATGAGCAACAACTGTGCAAGAAAGCAAGTGTTGTAGTAGTGTCAATTCTAAATTAAAGGCTGAAATCTAGTTAACCAAAAAAGCCAATCTGAATTGTAAACAGTAATTCCAAATTTAGTCAAAGTCAAAGTGAGTTTGTAAAGTATGCATGGATTAGAAAATGGTCATAAGCAACAACTGTATTAATATTCAGGTGCTAGATGAAGCGGATATATGAGCCTTGTCATTGGGAAAATGGGTCTTATGCCTAAAGGCTAATCAATACCTGTCCATTTTTTCTGGGCGAACACCAGTGATTTTCCTGAAAGTAAAAGACGTTCGAAGCCCACGTTGCGACAATGTCAGTCCCCCCTCCTTAGATGGAATAATATCGGACTTTCTTGGAGTAATGCCATGAGACCAGACATATCTACAACAATAAACATGTGATCTTATAGTTCATAACTGACTTTTGATTATTGACCTAACTGAACAGTATTTATGCTTACTAGCAGGCTTTAAAGAGTAAAAATATCAGCTCAAAACTTCTAATTACCATCCATACCTGGATTCCCCAGTCATGACCAGTACACTAAGATTGGGCAACAGTACAGACAAATGTCGGCCATCTGGGTGCCTGAACTCCATGAGAACCTGTAGGGAAATGACACAAAATAGAAATCAAGATTTTTTGAATATATTGACCTACTAAATATTTACCACTTTCTGCATCTCTTTTGAAAATTGCATGTGAAATAAACCAAATATATGAAAATCGAGAGGAAAAAGCTTTACCATTACCGCTATATGTGGTGCATGATACCAAAATGGGTCTATGAGGCCAGCATTGCTACAGACTAGCCTGTGTTATTGCCCAGTCTGGTCAGGAGCTACGCTGTCCGTTTAAAAGTCATGCATCGTTTTCTGGTCTCATATGCGGACAGGGTAGCTCCTGAACAGACTGCACAAATGCGCAGGCTGGTCTGGAGCTACGCTGGCAAAATATGGCATAAGGCCCATTTTCACATGACACCACTCAAATACATATCGAGAAATATAAGCCTTTTTAAAACTGTCATATCTCTAGCATGTTTGATAACTTTACTGAAATAATCACCCATGGTCTTTATCAAGTAACTTCTGAATGCAAACCAAATTTGATATGCAAAAAGCTTGTGTTACATGTAAGAGTACGTACCTGGGACCCTACACTCAATGAGACCAGGCCATCTTCAAATGCTGATGGTGTATCAACATGGGGTGGTATACCTACAAACATTGCATCAGCAACCATAACTTTTATTATGTGGGGATAGTACTGAACAATGCAATTTTTTAGTTGTGCTGAATTTTTTTAGTTTTCAGAAATGTTTTGAACTGGTGGTGTTATAATTTGGTGCAACAGGCAATAGCTAAGAAAACTACAACCTGAACCAGTCAATTGTATAATAGTGCACAGTTAGAAGTTTTGCTAGCCCGGATTGATACTTTGCAATTGTCAAAAGTCATAAAAGTCACTTTATACATACTTGTAATACACTGTTTTAGGAGAAATTAATAATTAAAATATTCCACTGACTCTGTAATCTGCTACAGTTCTTACAAAATCTTCACCAAACAAGAAATGTGTCCACACGACACGGATGCCCCCAACTGTAACTTTGTCACTTCATAAAAGCATAACTGTGTAAATGTTTTTGAGAAGTGCCAAAACTATATGCCGCAAGTTTGATGAAGGTCAAAGGGGTCAAAGTTTGGTGAAGATCCGATGACAATTGCTTGAGTTATTGAGCGGAAACGAGAAAAAACGCAATTTTTCATTGATTCAAGGGCCGTTACTCAGAAGTGCCTGGGTAAATTTGGCTGATTATCGAACTTAATTTAGATGTTATTGTCTTACACATTTTAATGAAGTTTGGTGAAGATCCGATGACAATTGCTGGAGTTATTGAGCAGAAACAAGAAAAAACCCAATTTTACAATGATTCAAGGGCCGTAACTCAGGAGTGTCTGGGTCAATTTGGCCGATTATTGAACTTGGCCTAGATGTTATTTCTTCACACATTTTCATGAAGTTTGGTGAAGATCTGATGACAACTGCTTGAGTTATTGAAGGGAAACGAAAAAAAAACAAAAAAAATTACGATGATTCAAGGGCAGTAACTTAAGAGTGTCTGGGTCAATTTTGCCGGTTATCGAACTTGATCTAGATGTTATTGCGTTACACATTTTCATGAAGTTTGGTGAAGATCTGATGACAATTGCTTGACTTATTGAGCGGAAACTAATCCCGACGGAAAGACTAACTAACTGACTAACTAACTGACTGACTAACTAACAGACGGTGCGATTTTAATATGCCCCCAGAACCTATGTTCTGGGGGCATAAAAAGATAGAACTGTTGCAGCACTGTTCCTGATGCTTAAATGAGCTTTTTTCTAGGCAAATTGGGCTTAATGCATGTGCGTAAAGTGTCATCCGAGATTAGCCAGTGCAGTTAACTGGATTTTTGCTAAGAAGAGACTTCCTTTAAACGAAAAATACCATAAAAGAGGAAAGAGTTGTCCCAGATAAGCCTGTGCGGACTGCAAAGACTAATCTAGGTTACCACACTGTGACAGCTGACCTGTTTAGTCTTCAGAGTATATCCGTGACAGCCTTACCTTGCCCAGGCTTGTACTGATTTACAGTCAGCTGATCAGGGGTGTGTCCAATGTGCCCTTCCCCTTGAAGTCTTGACAGTAGTGGCTGGAAGATATCCGGGACCTTGTCAGGCAGGGGCTTGTCTGGGTCCACATTGTTGATTGTGTACAGGAACTCATACCCATAGTGCTTCACAAAGCGATGCTTCAGTGCTGCCTCCTCACCTGTCAAAAGAGAGCTGCATTAATTTGTACATGAGATTACATGCACAAATCACATTTAAAATGCAAAAACAACAACAACTAGAAATGTGTTGAGGACACTGATGCCGCCACAACACATGTTTAGTAAGACAAAAACAAATCTACTACATATTCTGTGGTAGACAAAAAGACAAAGGGCCATATTTCAGCAAAAACTGGTTGCAGTCCAAATTCCTTTTTTAACTATCATCTACACATTCAGGTCTTAAAACTATGAATGTTTGAGTGAAATTCACCCAGTAAAAGGGGAGTTAAAAACAAAACAATTTCAGACTTTATAGTCTAAAGTGTCAAAACACACAAAGCGACGTAATGCTACAAAAACTCATAACAACAAATATTCTTTTATTTAAGATCATCTACACAAACTGTTTATTAACACATGTAAAATAGACCCTCACAATACTAAGATGGTGAATTACTTTCTTTAAAAAACTTTCTTCACCATTTTTGACAATTTATATCATGAACTATGTTAAAAGATATAAAATAAAATAAACTCAGCATGATACCTGAGCTTGTGTCATGATCACCAAACACACAGGACATAATCTGGTCTGCATATTCCTTTGTAATGAAGTTGTCCAGAAGAATCAATCCATGTGGTTTGTCTGCTGACGGATATATACTTTCTGGAACTGAAAAGGCACTACTTGTCACTAGTGGTTGAATTTCAGGCATGTGATATTAAACAATAAAACATTTTATTTTCATATATGGAACATGTAAACAGTATTGATAATCAAAGCAGGTTGACACACACTTCCAGTATTGTTCACTAGATACAGTGAAGTTGAAATGAAAGGCTTTCCTTAATATTATAATCATACCTTTATCAACAAACAATGTGTAAAGAACAACTTCCATCTTTCTATGTCCGGTCGCAGGCAACTTCCACCCATTCAGGTTTGTGACTGCATTTTCACCTACTTCAACATCAGAGCAGCACACAAAGCAATATGATTTTTGTGGCACCATAAAAATGTTGCATTTTTCATCGTATTGAGTGAAAAGGTTGTTTATTTCTTCAAAAGTCACATTGTTGTCAAGGCCTCCATTACAAACACAGATAATCTGCAAAACAGAAAATGAAAACAAAATTAAATAATAACATTTTAAAACAAAAAATATATGTAACCAAGCTGGAAAATCTTTGATCTCAAAAGGAAATGAACGTTAGGACCTCCAAAGCAAACACTCACCTGATTCACAATAAGTTAACTGTCAACTTATTAACATGGAGCACAACATGTCAATATTAAACGATGACACATTATAATGTACAACAATACTTGTCAACATATCACACAAATATCGTGGAACTCTCGCCTGTCAACCCATACCTCATGAGCATGTTGCACAAAATGCAAAGCCACACACGATATTGCAAAGTGACAAAAGACAATCTTCAACTGTCCAATGTTTGCTTCATTGACGGTCAATTATCATAGCACATTGTTGTGCATCAAGCTCATGAAATTCAAGTGAACATGGAATAATTGCATGATAATAATTTAAGACATATAATGGTGTGAATTGTTTACTTTGTCGAGTGAAGTAGTGTGCAATACTTTGACTAATTAGCATGGCCATGTGAAGGCAACACACAATATTGAACACAAAACATATAACTGGTTGGAATATGAAATATACCTAATTTTTTATTTTTAATTGTGAAACTTCGCACCAAGCTTCCTGAGTTCTTTACCTATTTGCGTATGTAAATAAAGCAAAATTTATGTCATATGTGCTAATGCGCAATAAAATATGCCCTAATTGAGGTGCATAAAAAGTCTTTTCATGATGATAGAAAGAAGTATTTTGCAAACATTTTTTAATCGGTGGAATAAATGTACAATTGCTCTATAAATTAATTTAATTTGTATAAGAATTCTAATTTATCATAAACTTACAATTTATATATTAAAATAAAAGCAATTTATTAAAAGATTTAATACCAAATCGAAAATGTAGGTAAGACACCGAAAAAATATGTTAAGTGTGACATTTTGAAAACGTTTTGATGTTACATAATAATTAACACAAATCAATTCAACGCATTATCTTGGACATTGTGGCGGCTTACAAAAAGTTTCTGTCAAATTTCGTAAAATGTTGTTAACACTGGCGGTTCATCCATTGGGTTTTGATTGCACATGCCATTTTAATTCCTCCGATCACACTATCATGCATATAAGACATCTGACATTGAATGACATTTTGTACATGCATCCTTATTTCTTGAAAAGTTTGCAAAAATATTTCTCATTATTTGAAGTTTTCATATCGGCATTAAGTAACATGACAAGTGAACAAACATGTAGTGTTTTGTAACCTCGAAAAATCCGCGAAAACATATGACACTGCAGATCTATAATCTAACTTATAAAAGATCTGTTCGTGGTTAAATACTCACACGAGATGGTTTATCTAAGCACACAATTCCATCTTTTTCTTTCAAGGTTTCAGTTAGTTTTTTATACTTCTTAAGTACTTTTTTTCTACTTTTTTCACTAATTGCATGTCTTGTACAGGCTGCCATTCTAATCGAGTAATCACAGCTGTTTAGCAATTGAAACAAGCCTCTCCCTAACCGGCAACATGGCTGACGAAGTTGCGATATTGACAGCTCGTGCAATCCAAGCTGTAAGAGGGTCTATTTACGCTAAGATATTTTTCTTTGACCATTCGGAAAAAACGTATTTTGTTGTAGTACACTGCAGTCAACTGTCACACGCTCTACTTTTTCGTACTTTAGTTGAAAACTACCTGATGATGCAATGCACGTGAAACGTGGGGAAATGTAAAGTGAAACTAAAACTAAATTTTACATTGTCGCCCATTTCTGATTCAGTTTGTTCTATCACCACATTATTATCTTCATGAGTACAGTTTTAAATGACTTGTTAATAGTCGAATTAACACTATTGTTATTGTATAATATATATTAATTCCTTTAAATGCTATTTGTCATACATTTATGATTTATAAATGTTTTAAGAATAAATTAATTGGTCATCTCGTAACCTAGTAAACTCATACTCCCGTGTTATCTTGATCAATCTGTGCCTTTTATAAATTGATTTTCTTGTGCTGTAGTTCTGTATTTTTACAGGGTCAGTCCATACCAATTTGTGCTATACCAATTTGAGTTGAGATTCAATAGAATTGTTTAAAAAAATCTCATTCCATTCTGATTTAAAGTGGACATTTTGATTTTCCATTCTATGATGACTGTCCATTCTATCCTTACTATTACAATCTGTTCTTCCAGGAAACGGAAATTACTGCATTAGAATCAGAAATCCAGCAACTACATGATCCTCAAAGACTTCTTGCAAATGGCATCATCTCACCAGAGCTTGAGAAACTGAGGACAGAAAATGCAAAACTCCAGTTTCAAATTACTCATTTAGAAAGGGTTAGTTGAATTGTTTTAGATTATTTTACATAATATTGAACATTTTAAAAGAATTTCTGCTGTTGTTTGCCATGAAAAAAGATTTTTTTCGTTTCATTTCAATTGCTGCTCACTCATTTTGTGAACTAATGTCTTTGAACTAAAAATTTGGTTAGTCACGTCTCTTTATTCATTGTTAATGTTATGCTTAATTTACAGAACATTTCCCGAGAGCAGTCTCGCAGNGAATTATTTGACTTGATAGCCTATAAGGTAATGTCTCTTTGTATATCAGAAAAGTGATTCAAATTAACGGTCAACGCCCTTCGGGCTTTTGCCCGTATTATTTTCATGAGTACATTTTTAAATGACTTGTTTACAGTCGAATTAACACTATTGTTATTGTAAAATATATATTAAGTCCTTTAAATGCTATTTGTCATACATTTATGATTTATTAATGTTTTAAGGATAAATTAATTTGTCATCTCGTAACCTATTAAACTCATACTCCCGTGTTATCTTGATCAATCTGTGCCTTTTTAAATTGATTTTCTTGTGCTGTAGTTCTGTATTTTTACAGGGTCAGTCCATACCAATTTGTGCTATACCAATTTGAGTCAAAATTCAATAGAATTGTTAAAAAAAATCTCATTCCATTCTGATTTAAAGTGGACATTTGATTTTCCATTCTATGATGATTTTCCATTCTTTCCTTACTATTACAATCTGTTCTTCCAGGAAACTGAAATTACTGCATTAGAAGCAGAAATCCAGCAACTACATGATCCTCAAAGACTTCTTGCAAATGGCATCATCTCACCAGAGCTTGAGAAACTGAGGACAGAAAATGCAAAACTCCAGTTTCAAATTACTCATTTAGAAAGGGTTAGTTGAATTGTTTTAGATTATTTTACATAATATTGAACATTTTAAAAGAATTTCTGCTGTTGTTTGCCATGAAAAAAGATTTTTTTCGTTTCATTTCAATTGCTGCTCACTCATTTTGTGAACTAATGTCTTTGAACTAAAAATTTGGTTAGTCACGTCTCTTTATTCATTGTTAATGTTATGCTTAATTTACAGAACATTTCCCGAGAGCAGTCTCGCAGTCCTGATCACATGGTGAACATCAGCCAGCTGGTGACTGATGTGTTTGCTCTAGCCATCCGACTGGCCTACCCCGAATTGGAAGATATCCCTGTGCTGATCCAGAACAGCAAATTTGCTGATTATCAGTGCAACAGTGCTATGGCCATTTGCCAGGTAACCACGAAAACATTTTTTTAAATATTGGATAATTTTCAGTATTATTTATTTTCATGCAAATATTTTGATTATTTGATGAGTCTTAAATCATAATATTTAGATATAATTATTTAAGAAATAATTTTCAATTTATCATTCATTATCAACTAATTTAAAGCAATTAAAAGGTTTGATACATANCAATATGGCGGCGCCCATATTATCGATTCTGGGATTGTCTATAATCAAACAACATTTTGAAATGTATTATAAAGTGTTGGTTAAGTGACAGTAATATGGGGCCAGAATTGATGTTCCACTTGCAGTTGTCCCAATGTTATTGTTTCCAATATTTGTCTTGGTTTATTTCTTGTAATTATGTTGAAATCATGGTGATTGAGTTGGCCTTTACACATTGATTTTCACTGTGAAACGAAAAATACAACATGACATTGTTGCATATCAGATAGATGTCTTAAAATTGTGAACCTGTCAACAGATTGTTTGATTTCTTGATGATTAAATTTGATTGTTTATTTTTTCGAAAATGTGGGGGACATATTGTCTTATACCTATTCTCATATACAGCTCATACAGCATGCAGTTCTTTTAGAATGAACAGTTTATAAAATTATATTCTTTCTATTTTGACATTCTACATTTGAGAATCAGAATTTATCTTTTGTTAAATTTCTGTGAAAGCATATTAGCTAATTAAGAATCTCTTTGAGTGTTTATGTTGATCTGCTACTGTTTGTCAGGCCAATTGAATCATCTGTCTAGAGGACAAGCATAATTGTCGGTCAGCGGACTTTTCCTCCTCTCCGATACTCTGATTAAATTAGTTTGCATTTAACATATTGTCATATTAGCCCCTCACAAACTTGTCACAAGGGAAATGTTGCTTATTTCATTTGGATCAATACCAGTAACAAAACAGATTCCCCTAGAAAATCTATACCATATCATCACTCAGTGACAATGATTTTGCAGGGAAGTTGTCTCTGAATAAAGCATTAATTATTGCTGATGCATAAGTAAGTTTTATGGTTTAAGCAAAGCTTAGGGACACTATTTCTTGTTTGATTGAATCCAGTTGTGTCGGCAATCACTCTTGTTTTCTCTCTTAAAGGAAGAGCAATTTTTTTCTTGGTCCATTATTTGTTTAAGATAATGGAAATGAGGAGTCTTGAAGNCGGTCAGGACCGGCGGACCGGCAATTTCGCGAAGCCTGATAATGGTGTGAATTGTTTACTTTGTCGAGTGAAGTAGTGTACAATACTTTGACTCATTAGCATGGCCATGTGAAGGCAACACACAATATTGAACACAAAACATATAACTGGTTGGAATATGACATATACCTAATTTTTATACAGAATTCATATAGTTTCAAAATCAATTGTGAAACTTTGCACCAAGCTTCCTGAGTTCTTTACCTATTTGCGTATGTAAAAAAAGCAAAATTTATGTCATATGTGCTCATGCGCAATAAAATATGCCCTAATTGAGGTGCATAAAAAGTCTTTTCATGATGATAGAAAGAAGTATTTTGCGAACATTTTTTAATCAGTGGATTAAATGTACAATTGCTCTATAAACTAATTTAATTGTATAAGAATTCTAATTTATCATAAACTAACAATTTATATATTAAAATAAAAGCAATTTATTACAAGATTTAATACTAAATCGAAAATGTAGGTAAGACACCGAAAAAATATGTTAAGTGTGACATTTTGAAAACATTTTGATGTTACATAATAATTAACACAAATCAATTCAACGCGTTATCTTGGACATTGTGGTGGCTTACAAAAAGTTTCTGTCAAATTGCGTAAAATGTTGTTAGCACTGGCGGTTCATCCATTGGGTTTTGATTGCACATGCCATTTTAATTCCTCCGATCACACTATCATGCATATAAGACATCTGACATTGAATGACATTTTGTACATGCATCCTTATTTCTTGAAAAGTTTGCAAAAATATTTCTCATTATTTGAAGTTTTCATATCGGCATTAAGTAACATGACAAGTGAACAAACATGTAGTGTTTTGTAACCTCGAAAAATCCGCGAAAACATATGACACTGCAGATCTATAATCTAACTTATAAAAGATCTGTTCGTGGTTAAATACTCACACGAGATGGTTTATCTAAGCACACAATTCCATCTTTTTCTTTCAAGGTTTCAGTTAGTTTTTTATACTTCTTAAGTACTTTTTTTCTACTTTTTTCACTAATTGCATGTCTTGTACAGGCTGCCATTCTAATCGAGTAATCACAGCTGTTTAGCAATTGAAACAAGCCTCTCCCTAACCGGCAACATGGCTGACGAAGTTGCGATATTGACAGCTCGTGCAATCCAAGCTGTAAGAGGGTCTATTTACGCTAAGATATTTTTCTTTGACCATTCGGAAAAAACGTATTTTGTTGTAGTACACTGCAGTCAACTGTCACACGCTCTACTTTTTCGTACTTTAGTTGAAAACTACCTGATGATGCAATGCACGTGAAACGTGGGGAAATGTAAAGTGAAACTAAAACTAAATTTTACATTGTCGCCCATTTCTGATTCAGTTTGTTCTATCACCACATTATTATCTTCATGAGTACAGTTTTAAATGACTTGTTAATAGTCGAATTAACACTATTGTTATTGTATAATATATATTAATTCCTTTAAATGCTATTTGTCATACATTTATGATTTATAAATGTTTTAAGAATAAATTAATTGGTCATCTCGTAACCTAGTAAACTCATACTCCCGTGTTATCTTGATCAATCTGTGCCTTTTATAAATTGATTTTCTTGTGCTGTAGTTCTGTATTTTTACAGGGTCAGTCCATACCAATTTGTGCTATACCAATTTGAGTTGAGATTCAATAGAATTGTTTAAAAAAATCTCATTCCATTCTGATTTAAAGTGGACATTTTGATTTTCCATTCTATGATGACTGTCCATTCTATCCTTACTATTACAATCTGTTCTTCCAGGAAACGGAAATTACTGCATTAGAATCAGAAATCCAGCAACTACATGATCCTCAAAGACTTCTTGCAAATGGCATCATCTCACCAGAGCTTGAGAAACTGAGGACAGAAAATGCAAAACTCCAGTTTCAAATTACTCATTTAGAAAGGGTTAGTTGAATTGTTTTAGATTATTTTACATAATATTGAACATTTTAAAAGAATTTCTGCTGTTGTTTGCCATGAAAAAAGATTTTTTTCGTTTCATTTCAATTGCTGCTCACTCATTTTGTGAACTAATGTCTTTGAACTAAAAATTTGGTTAGTCACGTCTCTTTATTCATTGTTAATGTTATGCTTAATTTACAGAACATTTCCCGAGAGCAGTCTCGCAGTCCTGATCACATGGTGAACATCAGCCAGCTGGTGACTGATGTGTTTGCTCTAGCCATCCGACTGGCCTACCCCGAATTGGAAGATATCCCTGTGCTGATCCAGAACAGCAAATTTGCTGATTATCAGTGCAACAGTGCTATGGCCATTTGCCAGGTAACCACGAAAACATTTTTTTAAATATTGGATAATTTTCAGTATTATTTATTTTCATGCAAATATTTTGATTATTTGATGAGTCTTAAATCATAATATTTAGATATAATTATTTAAGAAATAATTTTCAATTTATCATTCATTATCAACTAATTTAAAGCAATTAAAAGGTTTGATACATAGGAATTAAACCACAAAGTTTAAAATATGTACATACGATAATTTTTATGCCCCCTTTAAAAAAAAAGGGGGTATATTGTTTTTGGCCTGTCTGTCTGTCTGTCTGTCTGTCATTCTGTCTGTCTGTCCAAAACTATAATAAATATTAAAGTTTTGTCATAACTTTTGCAATATTGAAGATAGCAATTTCATATTTGGCATGCATGTGTATCTCATGGAGCTGCACATTTTGAGTGGTGAAAGGTCAAGGTCATCCTTCAAGGTCAAAGGTAAAAATAAAATAAAAAATCAAAGCGGCACATTAGGAGGCATTGTGTTTCTGACAAACACATCTCTTGTTTTTTTATAAACAGATGAACGATAATAAGCCAAAAACAAATTTGGATTCTTAAATGATCAGGTAACATATACATGATTTTCAATTACAATGCAGTCTTTATATTTTTCAATTCCATTTCTACTTTTTATGCCCCCGGTAGAGTGGCATATAGCAGTTGAACTGTCAGTCCGTCTGTCTGTCTGTCCGTCCGTCCGAAAACTTTAACGTTGGCCATAACGTTTGCAATATTGAAGATAGCAAGTTGATATTTGGCATGCATGTTTATCTCATGAAGCTGCACATTTTGAGTGGTGAAAGTTTAAGGTCATGGTCATCCTTCAAGGTCAAAGGTCAAAAAACAAAATCAAGGGAAGTAATAAGCTTTTAAAGGAAGATAATTTCTAAACCTGCCAAATGATATATTGACATTTTATTTCAAAGCAGGGCAATAAGGGGCATTGTGTTTCTGACGAACACATCTCTTGTTCAAGTTCTTTTATTGCCAATTTAGCAAGGGAATATGTACTATAAATTGTCACAATAATAACTATACTATACTTTGTCCCTTGCGTACATGCCCTTGTCTTATTGTGTAGAAACTGAAGAACCANACACAGATAATCTGCAAAACAGAAAATGAAAACAAAATTAAATAATAACATTTTAAAACAAAAAATATATGTAACCAAGCTGGAAAATCTTTGATCTCAAAAGGAAATGAACGTTAGGACCTCCAAAGCAAACACTCACCTGATTCACAATAAGTTAACTGTCAACTTATTAACATGGAGCACAACATGTCAATATTAAACGATGACACATTATAATGTACAACAATACTTGTCAACATATCACACAAATATCGTGGAACTCTCGCCTGTCAACCCATACCTCATGAGCATGTTGCACAAAATGCAAAGCCACACACGATATTGCAAAGTGACAAAAGACAATCTTCAACTGTCCAATGTTTGCTTCATTGACGGTCAATTATCATAGCACATTGTTGTGCATCAAGCTCATGAAATTCAAGTGAACATGGAATAATTGCATGATAATAATTTAAGACATATAATGGTGTGAATTGTTTACTTTGTCGAGTGAAGTAGTGTGCAATACTTTGACTAATTAGCATGGCCATGTGAAGGCAACACACAATATTGAACACAAAACATATAACTGGTTGGAATATGAAATATACCTAATTTTTTATTTTTAATTGTGAAACTTCGCACCAAGCTTCCTGAGTTCTTTACCTATTTGCGTATGTAAATAAAGCAAAATTTATGTCATATGTGCTAATGCGCAATAAAATATGCCCTAATTGAGGTGCATAAAAAGTCTTTTCATGATGATAGAAAGAAGTATTTTGCAAACATTTTTTAATCGGTGGAATAAATGTACAATTGCTCTATAAATTAATTTAATTTGTATAAGAATTCTAATTTATCATAAACTTACAATTTATATATTAAAATAAAAGCAATTTATTAAAAGATTTAATACCAAATCGAAAATGTAGGTAAGACACCGAAAAAATATGTTAAGTGTGACATTTTGAAAACGTTTTGATGTTACATAATAATTAACACAAATCAATTCAACGCATTATCTTGGACATTGTGGCGGCTTACAAAAAGTTTCTGTCAAATTTCGTAAAATGTTGTTAACACTGGCGGTTCATCCATTGGGTTTTGATTGCACATGCCATTTTAATTCCTCCGATCACACTATCATGCATATAAGACATCTGACATTGAATGACATTTTGTACATGCATCCTTATTTCTTGAAAAGTTTGCAAAAATATTTCTCATTATTTGAAGTTTTCATATCGGCATTAAGTAACATGACAAGTGAACAAACATGTAGTGTTTTGTAACCTCGAAAAATCCGCGAAAACATATGACACTGCAGATCTATAATCTAACTTATAAAAGATCTGTTCGTGGTTAAATACTCACACGAGATGGTTTATCTAAGCACACAATTCCATCTTTTTCTTTCAAGGTTTCAGTTAGTTTTTTATACTTCTTAAGTACTTTTTTTCTACTTTTTTCACTAATTGCATGTCTTGTACAGGCTGCCATTCTAATCGAGTAATCACAGCTGTTTAGCAATTGAAACAAGCCTCTCCCTAACCGGCAACATGGCTGACGAAGTTGCGATATTGACAGCTCGTGCAATCCAAGCTGTAAGAGGGTCTATTTACGCTAAGATATTTTTCTTTGACCATTCGGAAAAAACGTATTTTGTTGTAGTACACTGCAGTCAACTGTCACACGCTCTACTTTTTCGTACTTTAGTTGAAAACTACCTGATGATGCAATGCACGTGAAACGTGGGGAAATGTAAAGTGAAACTAAAACTAAATTTTACATTGTCGCCCATTTCTGATTCAGTTTGTTCTATCACCACATTATTATCTTCATGAGTACAGTTTTAAATGACTTGTTAATAGTCGAATTAACACTATTGTTATTGTATAATATATATTAATTCCTTTAAATGCTATTTGTCATACATTTATGATTTATAAATGTTTTAAGAATAAATTAATTGGTCATCTCGTAACCTAGTAAACTCATACTCCCGTGTTATCTTGATCAATCTGTGCCTTTTATAAATTGATTTTCTTGTGCTGTAGTTCTGTATTTTTACAGGGTCAGTCCATACCAATTTGTGCTATACCAATTTGAGTTGAGATTCAATAGAATTGTTTAAAAAAATCTCATTCCATTCTGATTTAAAGTGGACATTTTGATTTTCCATTCTATGATGACTGTCCATTCTATCCTTACTATTACAATCTGTTCTTCCAGGAAACGGAAATTACTGCATTAGAATCAGAAATCCAGCAACTACATGATCCTCAAAGACTTCTTGCAAATGGCATCATCTCACCAGAGCTTGAGAAACTGAGGACAGAAAATGCAAAACTCCAGTTTCAAATTACTCATTTAGAAAGGGTTAGTTGAATTGTTTTAGATTATTTTACATAATATTGAACATTTTAAAAGAATTTCTGCTGTTGTTTGCCATGAAAAAAGATTTTTTTCGTTTCATTTCAATTGCTGCTCACTCATTTTGTGAACTAATGTCTTTGAACTAAAAATTTGGTTAGTCACGTCTCTTTATTCATTGTTAATGTTATGCTTAATTTACAGAACATTTCCCGAGAGCAGTCTCGCAGTCCTGATCACATGGTGAACATCAGCCAGCTGGTGACTGATGTGTTTGCTCTAGCCATCCGACTGGCCTACCCCGAATTGGAAGATATCCCTGTGCTGATCCAGAACAGCAAATTTGCTGATTATCAGTGCAACAGTGCTATGGCCATTTGCCAGGTAACCACGAAAACATTTTTTTAAATATTGGATAATTTTCAGTATTATTTATTTTCATGCAAATATTTTGATTATTTGATGAGTCTTAAATCATAATATTTAGATATAATTATTTAAGAAATAATTTTCAATTTATCATTCATTATCAACTAATTTAAAGCAATTAAAAGGTTTGATACATAGGAATTAAACCACAAAGTTTAAAATATGTACATACGATAATTTTTATGCCCCCTTTAAAAAAAAAGGGGGTATATTGTTTTTGGCCTGTCTGTCTGTCTGTCTGTCTGTCATTCTGTCTGTCTGTCCAAAACTATAATAAATATTAAAGTTTTGTCATAACTTATGCAATATTGAAGATAGCAATTTCATATTTGGCATGCATGTGTATCTCCTGGAGCTGCACATTTTGAGTGGTGAAAGGTCAAGGTCATCCTTCAAGGTCAAAGGTAAAAATAAAATAAAAAATCAAAGCGGCACATTAGGAGGCATTGTGTTCTGACAAGCACATCTCTTGTTTTTTATAAACAGATGAACGATAATAAGCCAAAAACAAATTTGGATTCTTAAATGATCAGGTAACATATACATGTTTTTCAATTAAAATGCAGTCTTTATATTTTTCAATTCCATTTCTACTTTTTATGCCCCCGGTAGAGTGGCATATAGCAGTTGAACTGTCAGTACGTCTGTCTGTCTGTCCGTCCGTCCGTCCGTCCGAAAACTTTAACGTTGGCCATAACGTTTGCAATATTGAAGATAGCAACTTGATATTTGGCATGCATGTTTATCTCATGAAGCTGCACATTTTGAGTGGTGAAAGTTTAAGGTCATGGTCATCCTTCAAGGTCAAAGGTCAAAAAACAAAATCAAGGGAAGTAATAAGCTTTTAAAGGAAGATAATTTCTAAACCTGCCAAATGATATATTGACATTTTATTTCAAAGCAGGGCAATAAGGGGCATTGTGTTTCTGACGAACACATCTCTTGTTCAAGTTCTTTTATTGCCAATTTAGCAAGGGAATATGTACTATAAATTGTCACAATAATAACTATACTATACTTTGTCCCTTGCGTACATGCCCTTGTCTTATTGTGTAGAAACTGAAGTACCAGGGTGACAAGGTCACACCCCAGCAGGTGGGGACCAAAATCAAGGACCAGATACCACCAGTAGACTTCTTTGAGAAGGTATGAGCACTCGCTCTGGGCGAACCGGGTTAAATGCATGTGCGTAAAGTATCATCCCAAATTAGCCTGTGCAGTCCACACAGGCTAATCATGAGGGGCGACACTTTCCGCTTGTACTAAGTTTTGGTTTACAAGAGGCTTCCTTAAAATGAAAAATTCCATACAGTGTTGTATTATGTTAATATGATATATTGCTGAGACAGAAATAAAGTATGAAACCATATTCAAGTATCTTTGATACTTAAAAGATTAAATTTTAGCACTATAAAAAGTATATATATATTTACATACCATGGCAACAATCGTCTTCACTCACATCAACAGACATGTTCATCACATGGCAGTAGATAGTACTGTTGAATGAATTGCTGTTTCTTATGGCGCTCCTAAGGGGTCAAAACTTTAACTTCTGCTGCAGCAGAAAAAATGCTGCTCGAGAAGCATTTAAATGCTCGGGCAGCAAATTGCTGCACGGATTGCTGCTTGGGCAGGAAATTTAAATGCTGCTCGAGCAGCATTTTTTTCTGCTGCAGCAGAAGTTAAAGTTTCGACCCCTTTGGTGCGCCATAGTTTCTTGTTTAGCTGTTGTCAAATTTCTGCACATCGCATTTAAAAGAGTACTTGTTAAGTAGCAAAAAAGTTGATTCAGGTTTCTGTTGCCAGGCACGAGGTTTTATCGGTCTTCTTTGCACATATTATAGGAACTTTTGGCATTCAATTGACAAATGAGACATGTTTCATTTCAGCAGCTCTTAGTCCAGTACATAATTAGCTTGGCGTTTTTCGAAGAAAACCCGAGGTATTGTCATAGCCCTCTTGTCTGCCGCGTCGTCGTCGTAGTAGTCGTCTTCGTCCGAAAACTTTAACATTGGTCATAACTTTTGCATTATTGAAGATAGCAAGTTGATATTTGGCATGCATGTGTATCTCATGGAGCTGCACATTTTGAGTGGTGAAAGGTCAAGGTAATCCTTCAAGGTCAAAGGTCAAACAAACTTTTTTTTTGGGGGGGGGGGTTCATGTGTATCTCATTGACCTGCACATTTTGAGTGGTGAAAAGGTCAAGGTCAATGATGACCTTCAAGGTCAAAGGTAAAAAATAAATAAATCCAAGCACCCACAGCCGAGCGTTGGCATCCGCTCGACGGTGCTCTTGTTTTATTTAAGGGTACTGATGGCATTCTGTATGTCTTGTATTGGTGATAATTAATATTCTCTTGCAGCTGGAAGTCACTGGCCCAGGCTTCATCAATGTATATTTGAGCAAGGCCTACGTAGGCCATCATGTTAATACCATCCTGGAAAATGGCGTCCGACCCCCGCGCGTGCTGGCAAAGCGAAGGGTTGTCATCGACTTTTCATCTCCGAACATAGCCAAGGAAATGCATGTTGGTCATCTCAGGTTTGTATTATTGTAAAAACCATTATTGTCCCCTACCGGTGAAACCAGAGGGGACTTATGGTTTGCGCTCTATCGGTCAGTGTGTCAGTCAGTCTGTCACACTTTTCTGGATCCTGCGATAACTTTAAAAGTTCTTTATATTTTTTCATGAAACTTGAAACATGGACAGATTGCAATATGGAGATTATGCACGTCATTTCATTTTGTTGCTACATCAAGAATTCTGGTTGCTATGGCAACAAATAGACTAGAAATATTGCTGAAAATGGTGGAGTTTCACCGGTAGGGGACCATATTGCTTGGCAATAGTCTTGTTATTCGTGGGACACCAATTTTTGATGAGTTCTTGATTGGAGCAAACCATTAATTTAAGGTGTCCCCATTTTTTTATGGCAGCCAACTTTGTTTCTTCAGATAAAGTTTTTTAAGGTTAATAAGGATATATATCTAAACAAACACAATAGAAGAGCTGTGGCATGAGAAAATGGGTCAGAAGCAATATGCATCCAGGGTTGCCCCAGACCAGCCTGCGCAGTCCGTACAGGAGCAGCCCTTTCTGCTTATGACTCAATTTTGATGAAACTTCATCAGAATCTTGACAATATCTAGGTCAAGTTTTAATCTGCGTAATGTGCGTTTGATAACTAGGTCACCAGGTCAAATCATAGAAAAACCTTGTTACCAGTGTAGGAAAAACATAAATTAAAATTGTAAATCCACAACTTTAAGTGCCTATGGAATCATCATTCTTTTTGAAAACTATGAAATGTCATGCAAATATTAATGGTTTTAAAGTATCACAACCGTAATAACTCTAAGTTTTCAGACACTTAAAAATAATGAAATAAATTGTGTCAGAAAATTATGATACTAAAAATAGTCAAAAGAAACAGGTGTCGGAAAATTTAGAGACACTATAACTATTTTATTGAAGATATGATACAGGTGTGCAATATGTATAGCTTCCATTATATCAACAACTATTATCACGTTTTTGTAAAATACTGTACCACGCCGTATAGTATACAATACTTTTATATACGTTTGCACTTTATAAATACATAATTTTATATGTTTTATTTTTTTTTACAGAAAGTTACTCCTTTGACTAAAGGGTTCGAAGTTGAGCATTTGATTTACTGATACTCGAGTATGAACCTGTAATTAACTCAATAAAGTCATTGTCTAACATCTTCAATTGTTCGTATATCTTTTGTACAAAAATTTCATCTTCCAGTTGAATATCAATATCTTATCCATATATAAAAATATATCAGTCTTAAAGTATGCCTATATATATTAGATAATAGATAAAGTTATCAATCTTTATACAGATTTTTTTGAGCATTTGAACTGTGTTTAATGACATAAACTGAGTTTTGTGACAATCAGCAGAATGTGGAGGGGGGATTTGTGTTCTGCAGATGTATTTCTAGTTGTCTTGATATTTTGTTGAAAGGTTTGACTTTGCTGTTGTTGTTAAAAACTGATGTTAACCAGTTTACTTAATTTTGCCTTGTTATTTGTTTTAGGTCCACCATCATTGGCGAAAGTATAAGCAGGCTATTAGAGTGGGTGGGGCATGATGTTCTGCGTCTGAATCACCTTGGCGACTGGGGCACTCAGTTTGGAATGTTGATTGCCCACCTGAAGGACAAGTTTCCTAACTACCTCTCTGTGTCACCGCCCATATCAGACCTTCAGGCCTTCTATAAGGTAGCGTAGCTCTTTGATGCATGGCTAATTTATGTATATTTATTATAACTCAGGATTACCTCTAGTTCTTGAACAAGTATGTAGCAGGGTTAGAAACTACAATTTTCTCTTTGGTTGTCCACTCTCAGTCTTTAAATCCATTTTGTACAGAGAACTTCAGAGTTTTGTCAAGAAATCTAGGGGCACACCATTTATGTTTAGAGCCATTTTTTGGCTACAAGGCCCCTACTAATAACCATGAAGTGTAGGCCTTGAACCCTGGATTTTTTTATCACAAGGCGTATGCTTTGTTAAATATGCTAACGTTAGTAATTATTTGATTTTTGCTTCATGGTCAATAGAAAATGGTGACCACAAAAGTTTATGCAGATATATTGGACCAACTACAATTAAGAGTTTTGTTATCCCCACGCTTGAAAAGCGTGGGGATATTGTGGTTACCTCTGCCGTTTGTCCGTCCGTCCGTCCTGGCCACTATCTCCTCCTACACTATAAGCACTAGAACCTTGAATCTTACACACATGGTAGCTATGAGCATATGTGCGACCCTGCACTATTTGGAATTTTGATCTGACCCCTGGGTCAAAAGTTATGGGGGTTGGGGTGGGGCCGGGTCAGNCATCTTCAATTGTTCGTATATCTTTTGTACAAAAATTTCATCTTCCAGTTGAATATCAATATCTTATCCATATATAAAAATATATCAGTCTTAAAGTATGCCTATATATATTAGATAATAGATAAAGTTATCAATCTTTATACAGATTTTTTTGAGCATTTGAACTGTGTTTAATGACATAAACTGAGTTTTGTGACAATCAGCAGAATGTGGAGGGGGGATTTGTGTTCTGCAGATGTATTTCTAGTTGTCTTGATATTTTGTTGAAAGGTTTGACTTTGCTGTTGTTGTTAAAAACTGATGTTAACCAGTTTACTTAATTTTGCCTTGTTATTTGTTTTAGGTCCACCATCATTGGCGAAAGTATAAGCAGGCTATTAGAGTGGGTGGGGCATGATGTTCTGCGTCTGAATCACCTTGGCGACTGGGGCACTCAGTTTGGAATGTTGATTGCCCACCTGAAGGACAAGTTTCCTAACTACCTCTCTGTGTCACCGCCCATATCAGACCTTCAGGCCTTCTATAAGGTAGCGTAGCTCTTTGATGCATGGCTAATTTATGTATATTTATTATAACTCAGGATTACCTCTAGTTCTTGAACAAGTATGTAGCAGGGTTAGAAACTACAATTTTCTCTTTGGTTGTCCACTCTCAGTCTTTAAATCCATTTTGTACAGAGAACTTCAGAGTTTTGTCAAGAAATCTAGGGGCACACCATTTATGTTTAGAGCCATTTTTTGGCTACAAGGCCCCTACTAATAACCATGAAGTGTAGGCCTTGAACCCTGGATTTTTTTATCACAAGGCGTATGCTTTGTTAAATATGCTAACGTTAGTAATTATTTGATTTTTGCTTCATGGTCAATAGAAAATGGTGACCACAAAAGTTTATGCAGATATATTGGACCAACTACAATTAAGAGTTTTGTTATCCCCACGCTTGAAAAGCGTGGGGATATTGTGGTTACCTCTGCCGTTTGTCCGTCCGTCCGTCCTGGCCACTATCTCCTCCTACACTATAAGCACTAGAACCTTGAATCTTACACACATGGTAGCTATGAGCATATGTGCGACCCTGCACTATTTGGAATTTTGATCTGACCCCTGGGTCAAATGTTATGGGGTTTGGGGTGGGGCCGGGTCAGAGATTTTCACTCATTTTTTTATGTAATTTTACATTAACTTCTTCATTTCTACACCGATTTACTTCAAATTGATACTGAACATCTCTTATGACAAAACGGTCAATCTCAACTATGCATGGCCCCATTACCAACCCTGGGGTGCCCGGCCCACGTAGACCATGCCCACCCAAAAATGGCCATAAATGATCTTGTCCAGGCCATAACTATTTTGTTCAATGTGGGATTTTAAAATCATTTGGCACATTCGTTCCCCATCATTGGACGGTGTGTAGCGCGAAATAATTACGTCGATATCTCCCAAGGTCAAGGTCACACTTGGAGTTCAAAAGTCAAATATGGCCATAAATGGGCTTGTCCGGGTCATAACAATGTCATTCATTGTCATATATTTATGCCCCCGGAAGGGTGGCATATAGCATTTGAACTGTCTGTCCTTCCGTCTGTCTGTCTGTCCGTCCATCCGTCCGAAAACTTTAACATTGGCCATAACTTTTGCAATATTGAAGAAGTAAAGGGAAGTAACAAGCTTTAAAGGGAGATAATTTCTATTTATCATTTGGCAGGTACAGATCATTTTCACAAGGGAAGTAATATATAATTATTTCCCTTTTTTAAAATGATCTATACCTGCCAAATGATTAATCCAAAGTGATATAATAATTTCTTTTTATATCAAAGCAGCGCATTAGGGGGCATTGATTTTCAGACAAACACATCTTTTGTTTTTATGCTCCCCATATATATATATATATGGGGAGCATATAGTTAGTTGCCAGTTTGAAGTTCCGTTATTCCTTCCTTCCGTCACACTTTTGTTACAGTTTCTCATAGTGCCTTCAATACTTTACCGATCTCTTCCATATTTGGCATGTAGGTACCTTGCATGGACCTCTACCTTTTGATGAGGTCACTGGGGTCAAGGTCACCAAGGCTAATTATAGATTTTCTCAAGATCACATTTTTTTTTCCCACAAAATTAACCCATATATCTACAAAGCATCATTGGGGAGCATCCATCAGTTTTACTGATATCCTTGTTTTCACTTTACTTCATAATTCACTGTTGATTATGGGGAATTGGAAATATGCATGACTTTGAAATTTAACTGGATGACATTACTAACAACATGCGGCGTGGGTATACGCGTTGGCCGAGGCCGCGCCATTTCTAGTTTATCATTATATTGTGTCATAAGAAACTAGATGAATCAAAATAGTTTAGCCATAGTGCACCTTTAGAATGTGACTTTCCATTGGTCTGAGTTTAAAAGGCTTTTTTGCACCACATTGAAACCATGTTTTCCCACTGTTTGGTGGTATTATTGTTTTGTGTTTTTTTCTTCAAAATTCTGAAAATTTAAGACAAAAAATGTATTTATTTGTCTATCAGTATTTGAAATATAAGTTTGTGTTCATTTAATTTAGAAAATAAAGGACATTTAAGCATTTTTTAGGCACTGGTCATGCGTTTTCTGTATATCCAGATGATGAGTAATATTTGCACATTCTGTAATTGGTGCTGATTCAGGTAAGATTGTTTTCAGTTTGGCCATTATCATAATTCAATAAGACTCATTTAAAATTGGCTTTGTCGCTAACTGCGGAGTTTATAGGCATTTAAGAAACAGCACAGGTCACTTCATAAATATTAATAGGACATTGGCATGTTAATAACAGGGCCTCCTGTAAGAGACATCTTCTCCCAACCGCAATTTATCGCGGACATGTGTTACAAACATAATGGCAAATGACTGATGCATTTCTTATTTCTTCTTTTGCCAAAATAAAAAATCCAATAATTTAGGTGTCCACGAAATTTCTTCTTTTAAAAAAAAAATCATGAATCTTCATGCTGACCAATATAAATGATTTTGCAGTATATTAACCCTTTGCATGCTGGGAAATTTGTCGTCTGCTAAAATGTTGTCTGCAAAATTTCTAAAATTTGCATTTTCTTCGATTTTTTTTCAAAGAATACTATAAGAATAGCAAACAGTTTGGATCCTGATGAGACGCCACGTTTTGTGGCGTCTCATCTGGATCCAAACTGTTTGCAAAGGCCTTCAAAATCCGGTTCCAGCGCTCAAAGGGTTAAACCAATCCACACTGTGAGAGTTGAGAGTGAAACTATTGTATCTGATATAGAAGTGTTCAGAAGAGACAATAGTCTACACTGTGAGAGTTGAGAGTGAAACTATTGTATCTGATATAGAAGTGTTGAGAAGATACACTAGTCTCACACTCAACCCATGATTGTCAGATATTGTGCATCTACAATCCTTTACAGGAATCCAAGGTTCGTTTTGACGAAGACGCTGACTTCAAGAAGCGGGCTTACAGTGCTGTGGTTCAGCTGCAGAGTCATGAGCCGGATCACATGAAGGCTTGGAATCTCATCTGTGACGTCTCAAGGAAAGGTAGCTCTTGTGTTCAAGTTTGATATGCTTCAGATAATAAAGGGTCATTTATTTGTATGTATTCATTGTCTTGATACTCAGCCATGGATAATTGACATATTTATACATGTACTTCATGGATGGCAAAACCTTGCTACAAAGACCACCCCTCTATTAAGACCACTGATATGAAGTCCCTTGAGTGGTCTTTTAAGCAAGGTTTTACTGTGCTATAGAATTCATAGAATGATGTTTGTGCTCATCATTCAATCTTCTCAAAAAAACGTATTGCAATGTAAATTTGTCATGCTGTGTAGAATGAAACGCAGGCATGCTAACCAGAAAGCAGTAGTCAGTGATCCAATATGAGTTGATTGTTTGCCCAGACAGTAGTTGTCAGTAGTTAGTGATCAGTTGATTGTTATTCAGACAGCAGTAGTCAGTACATAGGGATCGGTTGATTGTTAACCAGATATCAGTAGTAAGTGATCGGTTGACTGTTAACCAGACAGCAGTTGTCAGTACTTAGGGATCAGTTGACTGTTAACCAGACAGAAGTAGTAAGTGATCAGTTGCCTGTTAACCAGACAGCAGTAGTCAGTACTTAGGGATCGGTCAACTGTTAACCAGACATCAGTAGTAAGTGATCGGTTGACTGTTAACCAGACAGCAGTAGTAAGTGATCGGTTGACTGTTAACCAGACAGAAGTAGTCAGTACTTAGGGATCGGTTGACTGTTAACTAGACATCAGTAGTAAGTGATCGGTTGACTGTTATTCAGACAACAGTAGTCAATGATTGATTGATTGTTTGCAGAGTTTCAGAGGGTGTATGACCGATTGGGCGTGAAGATCCATGAGCGAGGGGAGTCGTTCTACACGGATCTCATGAAAGACGTGGTCCGAGAACTTGATGATCAAGGTAGGCTGGTGTAGCTGAATCAGCACTTTGTTTCACTGCACTGATCTGAATCATTATGAAATATTAGGGTAAAGAGGTGAAAATGTTTTTATATTGTAATTAGTTGGGCGATTTTTATGCCCCCGGTAGGGTGGCATATAGTGATCGCACTGTCCGTCTGTCCTTCTGAAATTCCGTCACACTTTGCGTTTAGGTTTCAAAAATGCTCATTACTTCTATGTCCCTTGAGATATAACCTTCATATTTGGTATGCATGTGTATATGGACAAGGCCTTTCCATATGGAAAAAAATTTTGACCCCTGTGACCTTGACCTTGAAGTAAGGGTCTGCGTTTAGGTTTCAAAATCTGCGTTTAGGTTTCGAAAAATGCTCATAACTTCTATGTCCCTTGAGATATAACCTTCATATTTGGTATGCATGTGTATATGGACAAGGCCTTTCCATACGCACA